>SJYC01093553.1:0-12259 GCA_006408675.1 Madoqua kirkii | reverse complement strand
GCGGGGGCTGTGGGGGGTCAGGGGGGAGGGGAATCAGTGAGGTTCCTGTGGCAAAGACTCAAGGGCCCAGAGATCCCTTGTAGTCCTGCTTAGATTTCAGGAGAAAAGGGAGGGAGAGGTAACTCTCTGACAACAGGGAGGAGGATAAATAAACTGTGGAGGACCGAGCGGCCATTAAATGATGACTGAGGGAACTTCCCTGGTGGGTCAGTGGTTAACCACCTGCCTTCCAGTGCAGTGGATTATGGGTTCGATCCCTGGTCGCAGGACTAAGACCCTACATGCCCTGGGGCAACTAAGCCTGTGTACCGCAACAGGAGACCCAGTGACGATGGGGAATATGTATGATATAATGCTAAATAAAGAAAAGACAAGACTCAGAACTGCAGAGAGTATAATTCTAATTATGAAACACTATGTGCACACACTCACACACAGCTAACTGTATGATCCTGAATGAATTACTAACTCCCTGAGTTACCCCGGTTGTAACAGGAGGACAGTCACAGTTTCTATCCCACTGGGTGCTGTGAGGGTTAGAGCATCTACGTGAAGATTTAGAACCATGGCAAACATGTGTGAAGGCTCCGTACATACCAGCTCGCACCTGTCAGACTGACACACTTACAGGCAGTTTTCCTTTTCTCTTCCTGATTCTCTAAATTTCCAATAAGCAGGGGGTGTTAAGTTTTAAAAACAGATGGAACATTTATTTTTCACGTTGGCAAACAGTCTGTGTGGGAATGGGAAGTGAAAATACAAGGTCTATGAATGCCCCTACTCCTGAGGGATGAAGCCAGGGACAAACGAGTAACCACCGTCCGGCCCAGAGGCCGAGGCCAAGCTCTGGAACAGCACAGAGACCAACTCTTTCCTTCCTGGGCTTAATGTCTGCACCTCAGCGGGCTCACTGGGCAGGAACAAGATCCCACGCTGAAGAGTGTAGCCCAAGGTAGGAGGTAAGAAGAGAGTCTTTCCAGCGCTTCTTTCTGAGGATCACTTTTTTATGTTTTTATTTGGGGGCTTAGTTCCCAGACCAGGGACCGAACCTATGCCCCCTGCAGTGGAAGTGTGGAGTCTTAGCCACTGGACTTCCAGGGAAGTCCAAAGGGTTGCTATTTGAAGAACAAAACACAAGGTTTCTAGTTCCAGCTCATTTTCGCATGCACTGCCTCATTTATCCCCCTATATTCATGGCAGGTGGGCATCACCAGGAGACAGGGGCTAACACAGCTTGAGGGCTCAGCTGAGGCCCAAACCAGGTGCTCTGACTCTCGTTTCTCCAGGCTTGCTGAGGCAGGATGGGGCAGCGGCCTTTCGAAGGTTCTGCAAAGCTACTTACAGGGGTGGGTTGTGAGCCAACGCACAGGGGAAACTCAGTTAACAATTTGCTCATGGCCCCCGAAAGTGAGGCCACAGGGTCAAACTGAGGCCCTGTCTGTGGATTTTCTGAGATTTCATTCTTTCTTCAACTGAAACACTGGTTAATCTCTTTGGCTTTGAAATCTACTCCTTGCAGTATTTATAAAGCCCCTGGGACTATGGTAGTATACTTTTCCTTTTTCTTATCTTATACTTTAGGCTTCCCCTTAATCCTTACAATGTTCCTAAAAATCTCCTCATAATCACCTTAAGCTAGATACAATGAATATTAGAATATTTATCCCAACTGTTTTAGATGAGGATTCAAATGGCAGAATTTGCAGCTGTTTTATTAGCTCTGACCCTTCCCGATTCTGCTAAGATTAAACTTAGGTACAGAGACCAAACAAACAGGTGTATGTTTAAAAAAAAAATTTTTTTTTTCTTCTCTGTGACTCATG
Source organism: Madoqua kirkii (assembly GCA_006408675.1). Taxonomy (NCBI): domain Eukaryota; kingdom Metazoa; phylum Chordata; class Mammalia; order Artiodactyla; family Bovidae; genus Madoqua; species Madoqua kirkii. The sequence goes on along the minus strand of SJYC01093553.1, from coordinate 10,436 downwards.
CTGATAATCAACGTATTGGTATAAGTTGAAATCCTAGGTACTTAGTTACAACGTTCTTGCTTTGTTGGAGCTCCACATCCAATCTGTCCAACTGAATCAGCTGACAGGACCCCAGGTGTGGGCTATGACGCAAGGCCCTGCTAACTGTGGTGGTTCGTGGGGGTCGGGGGCGACGTCCCTGAAGCCTTCAGCTGCCCCTCCATCTGAGCTGCAGTGTCTCCTACATCAGGGGACCCATGCCCAGAGAGAGCCAATGGTCACGGACTTCCGAGGCCACTTAGGAATAGAACTTTTGGTTCTACAAATGCACTATCGAGAAAGATAGATAGCTTTCCTGGTTCCTCCAGAATTCCTCCTGCTTCCAGAATTTTTCCTGGAGGCAGAGCCAGCTCAATGAGCTGGCCGCTGGAAGGAAAGTAAACTTTGGCCACAAGCCTAAGTTCCATTTCTGTTTTGAATTTTAAGAGCTAAGAGAGTACCAATGACACCTGTCAGCTTCCATGGTACCTCAGCTGGTAAGGAATCTGCCTGCAATGCAGGAGGCCCCAGTTCAACTCCTGGGTTGGGAAGATCTGCTGGAGAAGGGAACAGCTACCCACTCTGGTATTCTGGCCTGGAGAATTCCACATACAGAGGAGCCTGGTGGACTACAGTCCACGGGGTCGAGAAGAGTTAGACACGACTGAGTGGGACTTTCACCTCACTTCACCACCTGTTATGGGTTGAATAGCGTCCCCTTAAAAGATATATTCTACATTCTAAATGCAAGAACCTGTGAATGTGACTCATACCTAGGAAAAGGGTCTTTGTAGATGTAATTAAGGATCTTAAGGATGTTATCATCCTGGATTAGGGAGGACAGTAAATTTAATAACATGTCCCTGTAGGAGACAGAAAGGAGAAGACACAGACCCACAGAGAGAGATGAAGGCAGAGAATGGAGTAGGAGGCCACAAGCCAGGGATGCCAGCAGCCACCAAAACCTGGAGGAGGCAGGAAGGCTCTGACCCCAGAAGCTCCAGAGGAAACCCTGCCCTGCTGACGCCGTGATGGTTCTGGCCTCCAGGACCGTGAGACAAGACGTTTCTGTTATTTCATGCCGCTAGGTTTTGGTGTTTGGTTACGGCCGCAATGCGACAGACTCGGTTTCGATCCCTGGGTGGGGAGATCCCTTGGAGAAAGGAATGGCAATCCACCCCGGTATTCTTGCCTGTGAAATCCCATGGGCAGAGGAGCCTGGCGGGGCCCAGTCCATGGGGTCACAAAGCGGACACGACTGAGTCACTACCACTTTCACTTTTTACGGCTGCCACAGAAGACTAAACCGCCCCTGTGGGGAAGATGCAAGTGCGGTCCCCGCGTTCTTCCAGACTCTCGTCTCAGTCTCTGCTGCCAATGGGCCCCAGGGAGAGTGCAGTTGGCAAGACTGAAGACAAGCCACTCGGTTCTTAGGGGAGCGGGTCTCGGTGTGCCTGCATGCCCCGCCAGCACCCCACTGCTCTACACCTGCTGCTGGAGGCAGTCTGGTTGGTAAAAAGATCTGGAAAGTCCGGGGGTGGGCAGGGGTAGGGGCGGGACGGGAAGAACTTCCAGAAGGCCACACCGTGCAACATCTGCACAGTGACACAGCACAGAGGACAGGTTCTGCAGACCCAGCGGGTCACACCTATGAACACCCGAAACTGCGCCCGGGGAGCAGGGCAGCATGTAGATGGCACTGTGCTTTCTAGATTACTTCCTGCTTCCTGGCTCATGGCTCCCAGTTAAGGCATGGGCTCCCCACACCTTCGTCAGCAAGGCAGAACTGCTTCAACCTCCAGACTCTGCTTGGAGGGCAGCACATGGAAGGGATCTGTGTGTCAGTTAGGCTGCCTCGTCCCTTTCACTCCAGAGGCCAGAGAAGCCAGCAGCAGAAGCCAGTCTCCCTGGAACATCAATCAGAAGTCCTCACTGGAAACTGGAGAACTCCTTTAAAGTGTATCTTTTTTAAAAAACCATTTTTATGCATGTATTTCTTGGCTGCGCTGGATCTCTGTGGCAGTGTGGGCTTTTCTTCAGGTGTGGCACGGGGGGCTACCCTCTGACTGTGGCGTGCAGGCTTCTCACGGCAGTGGCTTCTCTTGCATGGGCTTGAGGGCTCGAGGGCTTTAGCAGCTATGGCTTCCAAGCTCCAGAGGACAGATGCACAAGTTTGGCACGAAGGCTTCATTGCTCCACAGCAATTAAGAGATCTTCCCAGATGAGGGATCTACTGAGACCAGGGAAGTCCTCAAGTGTATCTTCTATCTGAAGACCAGCTGACATTCCATGGACATGGGTCCACAGACACGCTATGTTGGTGGCATAGAGTTGCCGTTACCACCGGAACACCCCTGGATGGGGCATGTGTTCTCCAGTTGACCACAAGCTCCACCACTCTCGCCTGAGCCCGTTCATATATTCATGTTACATGCTTGGCCCAGTAAGCATTTGAGTCTATGACTCTTGTGTGTCCTTTAGAGTGTGTTCTCCATGGGTCTATACCAGTTGCCCTATCTCAGTTCAGTTGCTCAGTCGTGTCCAACCCATTGCAACCCCATGGACTGCAGTATGCCAGGCTTCCCTGTCCATCACCAACCCCCCACAGCTTGTTCAACTCATGTCCATCAAGTCAGTGATGCCATCCAACCATCTCATCCCCTGTCATCCCCTTCTCCTCCTGCCTCCAATCTTTCCCAGCATCATGGTCTTTTCCAATGAGTCAGTTCTTCGCACCAGGTGGCCAGAATATTGGAGTTTCAGCTTCAGCATCAGTCCTTCCAGTGAATATTCAGGACTGATTTCCTTTGGTATTGATTAGCTGGATCTCCTTGCAGTCCAAGGGACTCTCAAGAGTCTTCTCCAACACCACAGTTCAAAAGCATCAGTTCTTCAGTGCTCAGCTTTCTTGACAGTCCAATTCTCACATCCATACATGACTACTGGAAAAACCATAGCCTTAGCTAGATGGACCTTTGTTGGTAAAGTAATGTTTCTGCTTTTTAATATACTGTCTAGGTTGGCCATAGCTTTTCTTCCAAAGAGCAAGCATATTTTAATTTCACGGCTTCAGTCACCATCTGCAATGATTTTGGATCCCCCCCAAATAAAGTCTGTCACTGTTTCATTTGCCCATCTATTTGCCATGAAGTGATGGGACCAGATGCCATGATCTTAGTTTTCTGAATGTTGAGCTTTAAGCCAACTTTTTCACTCTCCTCTTTTACTTTCATCAAGAGGTTCTTTAGTTCTTCACTTTCTGCCATAAGGGTACTGTCATCTGCAATCTGAAGTTATGATATTTTTCCTGGTAATTTTGATTCCAGTTTGTGCTTCATCCAGCCTAGCGTTTCTCATGATGTACTCTGCATATAAGTGAAATAAGCACGGTGACAATATACAGCCTTGACATACTCCTTTCCCAATTTGGAACCAGTCTGTTGTTCCTTGTCCAGGTCTAACTGTAGCTTCTTGACCTGCATACAGATTTCTCAGGAGGCAGGTCAGGTGGTCTAGTATTCCTAGCTCTTGAAGAATTTTCCACAGTTTGTTGTGATCCACACAGTCAAAGGTTTAATAATTTTGTTATGACAGTTGTTGCTTGAAATGTTCCACGTGTTCAGGCTTCGAAGCCCTTCTGGAACAGTGAAATGTTTTGATAGCTGGAACACAGCCTGTGTTCTCTTTGGCACTGGGGCTTGGCCCACTCTGGACAGGGGCCTCCCTAGAGAACTAGGTGAGATTCTCCACTACTCTGGATGAACAGCCACGCAAACATTAGGTTCTTCCTAAACACTGTGTCTACAAGAAATCTGCTCAGTGTCCCTTGACACACACCTTCGGGTTTACCAGTATTGATCCCTGACCCACCTGTGTACCAGGCTGCCCCCTGCCCACCTCCAGGACCTGCAGGTCAAGTCCCCCACATACAAGAAAGAGTCCCCAAATGCTTCACAAAGGCAGCAAGGGGGCAGACTCCAGCTGGGGAGCCTGTCCCCAAGGCCCTGTAATGGGGCTGCAGGACTGCCCCTTAGCCACCAGGAGGCAGTGAGGGGAATGAGCCGGGAGGGCCCAAGGCATTTCCCAGAGAAGCCCCTGGAACAGCGGTCCCCAACCTTTGGGCGTCAGGGACCGGTTTTGTGGAAGACAGTTTTTCCACAAACTGGGGCAGAGTGGGGGGGATGATTTCGTGATAATTCAAGTATATCTCATTTACTGTGCACTTTATTTCTATTATTATTACATCAGCTCCACCTCAGATCATCGGGCATTAGATCAGAGGCTGGGGACCCGTGCCCTAGAGGAACCCCTTACAGAATGTTCTGGGGGGAGCCCTGGCACAGTTCCCCTTGGAAAGCTCAGCTGGGAATGCCCAGGACCCTACTGACCACAGGCCAAGGTGCCGCGAGGTGCTGGGGCCATCCCTGCCCCCTTGTCTCGTGGCCTCTGGAAGCCTGAGCTCCCCAGGACCACACTGGCCAGCCCTGCTACTCCTCGCAAGGCTGTGTTTCTGGAAGGCACTGATTCTGTCTTCAGGGGCTGTGCTTTCTTCAGACTCTGTGGACTCCTGCTCCCGGTTAAGATAATATTTTGAAGAATGTGTGAAAACCGTGTGGCCGACCACGGTCCTCCAGAGCCTCCGTTCACGACGTCCGATCAGGCCTCTGGCAGAGCCCCGCGCCTGGCTCCTCGGTTTCGGGCCACGGTGTGGAGGAGACAGCTTGGCCTGGGGGAACCAGACGGTGACCTCCCTTGGTCCTGGGTGTCCACAGCTGTTAATTTTCTTCCCGAGCGGAGTTACCTCATGAACTCCAAAAGACAGAAGGACCGTGCGTCTCACAGAAGCGGCTCCCCCAGGGGCCCTGGAGGCCTGAGGGGCCCAGCGAGAGGGTCAGCGTGGCCGCGTGCAGCTGCGGCGGCTGGGGAGAAGCAGCCAAGGCCGAGTGGCTGCCCTGGTCCCAGGCAGCCCCCAGGGCAGCTCTGGCTGTGGCTGGACTGAAGGACCCGGAGCCCCGTCCCCAGAGGCCATCATGGGGACTCGTGGGGACCCTGCAGGGTGGGAGGCTCGGCCGGGCCCCTGAGCCACCAGAGGGGCCAGAGACACAACCAAAACGCCACCTGGTGAAGGGACACGTCCACCTCCTCCGTCTCCTCACCTGTCCTCCCCAAGCCAGGGTGTCCAGGGGGAACAGAACTGTGCCCACCCCCTGGGCGAGGACACAGAGACACTGAAAAGAAGCCCTTTTCACGGGTTGAACTGTGTCCCCCTGACTGACAAGTTCACATGCTGACCTCCCAACCCCAGCATCACACAACATGACTACGCCTGGAGACGGGGCCTTTAAAGAGGTGATCCGTAACATGAAGTCACGTGGGCGAGCCTGACCCTGTGTGACCAGGTCCTCAGAAAGAAAGGAGAAAGCGACCCAGTCACAGGAGGAGGACACAGGGAGAAGACGGCCGGGCGTCCACACGCGAAGGAGAGAGAGAACCCGGCCCGTGACCCCCGACCCGACCTTGACTTCCGGCCTCCAGCTCAGCGAGAAAACTCACTGTGCGGCTCCCGCCCTAGTCTGCAGAGTTCTGTCAGGGCTGACACGCGGTCCACGCGGGAGCCAAGAGGAGGGCAAGCCATCAGACACAGCCCAGCCCAGGGGCACCTCCCCGAGCTCGGGCCAGGGCGGCGTGCCTCAACCTCGCCTCCGGAGAACACAGAGAAAGAGAGAGACAGAAAGAGAGAGAGAGAGAGAGAGACAGAGACAGAGAGAGACAGAGAGAGAGAGAGAGACAGAGAGAGAGAGTGTGCTCGAGGAGACCGGCCTGCGCGGGAAGCGAGGGCAGCTTGTGGAGAGAGGACCACCAGACCAGGGAGTGGGGAAGCCGAGCAGACGCTGTGGAGAGTGAGCCATCACGTGGGCCGACGCCCCAGAAACTCCTTGAGACACCCTCCTCCCCGGTGGACTCCCCTACACTCCAGATCCCTCCTCCCCTCCCCCCAGGGAGTGGAGAAGCCGAGCAGACGCTGTGGAGGGTGGACCATCACGTGGACCAACGCACCAGAACTCCCAGAGGGGCCCCTCCTCCCCGTGGTCTCCCTTACACCTCAGATCCGCCCTCTCCCCCCAGACCTCCAACGCCTGGCCCTTCTTAGGCTGAGCGCGTGCTGACAGAGAACAGGTAAGCAGACAGACTCTACACCCCAAGAGTGCCTTGGCCGATGCCTGCTGGGGTGTACGTACCTGCACCCCCTCTCCCCTCAGCACCCACCGGGGGTCCTACCCAGCTCCCAGGGTTCCCGGGGCACGGAGGGCCGTCAGCAGCGTCGGCCGACATGCTCCCTCTCTCAGGGCCTCCCTCCCTTCTGCACGTCCTTCCCACTCACTACCCTGCTTTGGGTCCTTCCCACTCACTACCCTGCTTCGGTGACCGTCCAGATAACCCGCTGCCCTTGGACCTGACTCAGCTTCTGGAGTTTAAGAAAGGTAAGGCGATGCCAGGCCTCCCTGGGGGTGGCGAGGTGGGAACAGGAAGCCTGGGAAAGAGAGCAAGGCCTTGGGGACCACCCGTGCAGCACCCCGCGAGCTCCAAGCTGCGAAGACCTGCCTCCAAGCACCTGCCCGGGTGAGGGCCACCGTCCCTTTCCTCATAGAAAGCTCCAGCTCTGAGGGTCAGTGACCTTCAGGGTGGTGTCTTGGATGCTCTGAAGGGGCATCTGGAGGGGGGTGGGTCCCAACGCTGGAGCCGAGGCTGAGACCCACCTCTGCCCAATGTGTGGGTAGGAGCCTGGGCTGCCGCTTTGCTGACACACTGATATGGGGCATGGGGAAGCTGATGGAAGGGAGCCGGGTTGGATCTGAGGCTACACCCGTCCACCTTGGGGCCCGCTGCCCCCCACTCTGGGCCTCCTGCCCCCCACTCTGGGCCTCCTGCCTCTGCAGAGGCTTCTCGGCCACAGCGAAGTTTGGAATACACAGCAATCACTGTCAATACCGCTGTTCTCCGTCTTCTTTGATCGACCAATTCTACAGCTCATTTGGCAAAGAAAGCTGTGTTCCTTCTGGTGTGTAAACCCTCCACCTTTTCTGCATGTCTCTGAGAAGCCGGGGTGCACCTTTCCTCTCAGGGTCCCTTTGATAACTGCAAGGTCTGGAAATCCCCATTCGAAATGAAGGAAGGTGAAGTCATCATGTGAATTGCAGGAGGCCTCACAAACACACCCTCTTCTGCTTCTGGGAAGTCACATGACCTGGGGAAGACCAGGGGATCCTGGTGGACATGCTGGAGACCCACTGAGTGGTCAGAACCACTGAAGACCACAGTGCCCAACAGGCCCGGGGGGCCAGTCCCACCCACAGGCTTCTCCACCTCCTGGCCCACTCGGCCCAGCGGCCTTCAGGTTCGATAAGTCCACGCCGGGGAACCTGGGAGCCTACCACTGGCCACCACCATGGCCAGTTTCCAAAGCCCGAGTTGAATTTATTCTGCCTGAAAAATCCCCTGCTCCCCTCTGTTAGCTAGGCAGTAAGAAATATTAAAACATGGTATTTAAAACAAAGACTTTTAATTCCATTAGCTTCCTTTCTCTGCATTTCCAGGTCAGATTTCCCAAGCTGCTTCCACTCTGTGGGGAACAACTCTCCCTCCATGTAATTCAAGGAATTACTGTTAACTCCTGTGCTGCAGCGAGAGGCTCCCAAGCCCTCCTGTCTCGGAGGGATGGGGCTGGGAACCCCAGGGCTGGGGCTTCCCCTTGGATATCCCGACAGTGGTTGGGGGGGGGGTGTGGAGGTGTGAACGCTCCCATTTGGTCCCCTGCCCCCAGCCTGTCCTCCCTTCTAGATTGTTGCGTGGTGCACACCGTCTTCCACGTCCTAGTCCACTCTCCTTACTCCAGAGCACGTGCTCCCCACTGCTCCCCTCTACCGCCTGCCCGTTCAGGCCCTCAAAGATCTCATTCTGTAATGGACACTTCCCACCCTGTTTGCATAAGAAGCCATGTGCCTCCTGAATCAGTGACTCTGACCTAAAAACCCATCCCAACATTAGGCAGCTGCTTCCTACCAAGCTGGGCTTTAACAAGGTCAGGGCTGTTTATATGAGAGCATGATTGGCCATTTGTACTAAAAGAAAGAAAAGGCTGCTCACAGTTCCGTGTCTCTGAGCAGGGAGAGTTCTTTCCATGTGACTTACAAGGAACAGGAAGAAGCGACGGGTCTGCCCAGCCAATGTCCCAGTCATCACGGGTCTCTGCCCTGAGTGACTCAGGACAAAAGAACAGCGACACCCTAGTAACTGCCAGGCTGACCAGGCCCCAGTTGTCATCAAACGGCCATGCAGCCCCCAGACCCTCCGTCTGCCTCTAACCAACCCCAGCAGCCTGTCCTCTGACGCCTCTCAGTCCTCCGCACACAGCAGGAAGCAGGACGTGCCGTCGGGGCCGTGCCACAGCAGCTCTGCTTCTCTAGCCCTCGGCACCCCACGAACAAGCACCCCTGAACCGGCCATCAGCATGGCAGGGCTAGACGCTGGGAGGATGAGGCATTCTGCTCCATCCCAGTTATCTGCTGCCTGAATTTGGATTCTAGAAAAGAAAGCGATACTTGTCTAGATGTTTCAGTGGCTAGCGCCCCCACCCTCCCATTGTATGGGCCCCAAACTGCCTCCATTTGCAGATGGAGTACTGTTTCTCCTCTCTTTCCATGTGGACTTCTCCCATCCTAGAAACCTGTGGTCTCCCTGAGCTTCCCAGCCACTGGAGACCAAATTTGCTGGATTCAGCACCCAGCTCTGCCCCCTCCTTGCTGTTTGACCATGGGCAAGGAGCTTAACCTCTCTGAACCTCGGTGTTCTCAACAGTAAAAGGAGAATCATGTGCATAAGAACCTCCCTCACTGGCTTGGTAAAGTATTTAATCCCTTAAGCTAGAGCTGGATGGTAGTAAGTTCCCTGTAAGTGATCAGTTCTTCTGCTTTGATTGTTATCCGTAACTGGCATCCAGATGGCCATCCAGAAAACTGAGCTTCCACATCCATAATCTAGACTCCAGCAACCATCCCACACCTGCCAGGGTTTCCTTAGATGTTTGAGAACTGACAAGGGGCTGTGCTGAAATCCAGGGCTGCCCAGAGACAGACCTGAGGCCTCAGATCCGTGTGTACAGTATGGGGAGTCACTGCAGCAAACCAGGGCACCGTCCGGACTCTGTGGCGCCCCCTCCTGGCTGCCTGGGTGCCATCCCCACTCTGTGGCGCCCCTCCTTGCTGCCAGGGCTCCCGGCCAAGGGGACTTGGTACTCACAGAGGTGGTGCGCGTAGCGGAGGTGGAAGACGTCACAGCCGTGCACGTGATGGTACAGGGTCTTCTCGATCAGGTCCTGTGGCTCGTACCCGGTCAGCTCCGTCACCCTAAGGGAGTTAGGTTAGCTCCCGGTGAGTTATACAGCCCTGAGATTGCCTTTCATTTACACTGACGTCGGTTTTGCCAACCAATCAAATGAGAACCGGCTTGGTGGAGTTGTTTTTTACGAGAAGGAAGTCTATGAACCCCAGCCTGCTGCAGGACGCCACACTCTTATGAGCAGGAATGTCCTTCTGAAACTACTAGTTAGAAGAAGGTTTGGGGGCTCCGCTGGTGGCTCAGTGGATAGGAATCTGCCTGCCAAGGTGGGAGACATGGGTTCAATCCCTGGTCCCACGTGGGAAGGTCCCAAACGTCTCGGAGCAACTAAGCCTGTGCGCCACAACTGTTGAGCCTGTGCACCAGAGCCTGAAAGCCGCAACGACTGAAGCCTGCACGCCCGGAGCCCCAGCTCCACACCAAGAGAAGCCCCTTCAATGCGAAGCCTGCCCACTGCAGCGAAGACCAGCTCCCACTTGCCGCAACGAGAGAAGAGCCCATGCCGCAACAAAGACCCAGAGCAGACAAAAATAAAAATAAAACTATAAAAGGGAGTCATTTTCTGAAATCTGTGGGATATTTAAGAGTTTCAATAATAGTCTTAAGCAAGCAACTGCAGGAGGTGCTAAAAAAAAAAAGATTTGGAATGACTTAAAACTGTATCAAAACTCAGCAGTGGCCACAGGACTGGAAAAGGTCAGTTTTCATTCCAATCCCACAGAAAGGCAATGCCAAAGAATGCTCAAACTACCCCACAATTGCACTCATCTCACACGCTACTAAAGTAATGCTCAAAATTCTCCAAGCCAGGCTTAAGCAATACATGAACCTTGAACTTCCAGATGTTCAAGCTGGTTTTAGAAAAGGCAGAGGAACCAGAGATCAAACTGCCAACATCTGCTGGATCATGGAAAAAGCAAGAGAGTTCCAGAAACACATCTACTTCTGCTTTATTGACTATGCCAAAGCCTTTGTGTGGATCACAATAAACTGTGGAAAATTCTGAAAGAGATGGGAATACC
>SJYC01093552.1:0-22757 GCA_006408675.1 Madoqua kirkii | reverse complement strand
TGACATATATATATGGAATTTAAAAGGTAGTAATGGTGACCCTGTATGTGAGACAACAAAAGAGACACAGATGTACAGAACGGACTTTTGGCCTCTGAGGGAGAGGGTGGGATAATTTGGGAGAATGGCACTGAAACATGTAGACTATCATGTAAGAAATGAAGCACCAGTCTATGTTCAATACAGGATACAGGATGCTTGGGGCTAGTGCATGGGGATGATCCAGAGAGATGACATGGGGTGAGAGGTGGGAGGGGATTTTAGGATTGGGAATACCTGTGGCTGATTCATGTCAATGTATGGCAAAACAAATACAGTATTGTGAAGTAGAATAAAGTAAAAATAAAATTTAAACATAAAAAATATAAAACAAATTATGTACATGGGTAAAGAATTTTTTTCCATTCATCTGTTAAGATAAGAAGAAAACCTCATCAAGTGTAAAGAGGAATGCAGGTAACCAAAAAAAAATTTTGGAAACGTAATATCTCATTATGAAATTTCTAAATAAAAGTCATCAAAGCTAGTGAATAATAGACCTTAATTAAACAACAACAACAAAAATTCTCCAAAATGCATAACAAGAGGAAGCTACTAATAAAAGTTAAATACAGCAGTGGATAAAGGAGAGAAAATATCAACAAATAAGTTTCATGTAGACGGTGGGGAGAATGAGTCTCAGAATATTCTAAACAAAATTCCCCGTGTTTAAGAATAATCTGAGAAAACATTTTCTAACATGGAAATTCACAGAAAAATGTAAGATCAAGGCAATGAAACTGCATATTTGACATGAATATAAGACTCTCTTTCGGAGTTCATAAGTGTGGCTATGAAATTGTCAGTGGAAGACAGGGAAGATAAAATTATTTCCTAGCAGGAACAAATCAAATATTATCTCACAAAGATTCTAGAAAAGAACAGAAGAAAACCTAGAGACATAGAATAACATGACCCATTCAAGCGGTTGTGTATTCATTTTCCTCCGTCTTACAAGTCTTCTTATAGATTCTGTGTCTACCTTTCCTCTTACTAAATATTGTAAGTCTTAAGATATTGACAAGAGTAGAAAGTCTTAGGTTACCTTGCCAATACTTTCCTATTAGAGAACAGATAGACCTGGATGATATTTGCTGGCCTGAAAAGGCTGAGGGTCAGACTTCTGCCGTCACGTGTGCCCAAGGATGTTATCCATATATATTTCATAAATAAACTGAAAGATCACTATAATCAAAGTTATTTGTAATGCATCATATACATAGGTAAACAAATACCATGAATGATGGAGTTTGGGCCATATAAAGCCCAGAGATCACAGCCAAAACACACAAAAAGGACAAGTGGAAAGACAAGCAAATGCATTCACCAAAAAGACGGAAAATCAGATGACAGAGCAGTTCTAATATCTGTGCTGAATGCTTGGACATTCTCCCTCAAAAGCTTTGCCCACATCACATGCTGTACCTTTTACAAATGACACACTAATAACATTCTATCCACTCCATCCTGCTGGGATAAGTCACAACTATAACTGTGTCTATCCGGTGACAAGATCTTCCCAGTATAGAACTCAAAGAAACCATTGTTCTGGTCCCCTTTATAAAGGAAGCTCCCTGGTTCCTCCCAGGACAGAGCTGAGAGCAAATCCAGAGCTTCCTCCAAGACGCTGCTGATCCTGCTTTCAGTGGCCTTCTGGCCCTGAGCTCAGCTCAAGACCTGGTTTCTGATAAGAATAATGGGAGAGGGTGCTGAGACTCTGCTTGGGGCTTGGGAGATCACCCTGCAGTGAGGAAGCTTGCAAATAGGAGACATAAGTGAAAGATGCAGCTGCAGGCTGCTTAAGACAAGAGGAAAGCCCTTCACCCCCTCTGTGATATGAAGGCCTCAGACTTAATACAACTGGAAACCAGCACAGAATTTTTAAGCAGAGGGATGACAAATTAAGACTTCTCTCTGTACTATGAAGGATGCGTTGCAAAAAGGCAAGACTGGAACAGACAAGTTCCCTCATGAAGATGCTATGAAAATCAAAGCAGGCAGTGGTTGAAGGTGGCCTTGAGAGGGGATGCCTGATGGATGGAGGTGAAGCCCATTCAGAGCTATTTCAGAGACAGAGATGAAAGTAATAGATCTCTCTGTCTGCCTAGAGATATGCAGATTCCAGGGCACAGTGGTCTCATTCCACACCACCCACAGGTAATATTTCAGAATGTTTTGCCCAATATAGGCACAACTATACCCACATCATTACTCCTGGTCCTTTTACCTCGAGAAACCATGTTAAATAAGTAAATTATTTCATTAATTAAGAGAGCAAAGGACACCAAAACATCATTTAACCTAAATTTCCAGCATTTAACATGAACTAACATGAGAGTTTGAGGAATCCTAGGAAGATAAGAAGGCCTCTCTTCTTTTGAGTCTGTGGCTGATTCTCAACACAGAAACAGGCCTGCCATGCCTTCATGTCTTCCTCCTTTGGCAACAGCATCAAGATGGCATCAAAAAGTTATAATATCTTAGAGTAGATACAGAGTGTGTCCCTTTTCCTGTAGAGCACTGTGAGCCCAGAAGGATATAGTCTCATCTTCTGCTTCTTTTCCTAGAAGGCAACAATGAAGAGTCTCTGAGCACCGTACTAGGTAAGTTGCAATTAATCGCCCATCATCTTTCTTCTTTTCATTAGCAACTTTTTGGTCTCTAGTGTCCTATCACATTAGTTTGTGAATAGTTATAATCAGTGATAGAAACACTAAAGATAGAAGTCATACTTTCTAACCTTGGTTTGTGGGACCACAAGCAAGGTCCTAACATGATGTCTAGCCTAGATGACACTGGCTATGCTGACTATTCCTTCAGGCCAGAAATGATTGTTAAGAGAGGAAAACAAAGGGAAGGTGTCGCAATTGTGACTCCTGTAGCCTACTGAGAGCCAACCCCTCAACGGACTGTTTCCTTCTTCCTCGGTATTCTTCTCTTTCAATATGTCATCTAGTAAACCTGCAAAGCCGGTCGGGTTCATTTTTAGTCTGGTTTTCTGCTCAGCTGTGTCACATTACCTAGTTAAAATTTGCAAGTTATTTAGTGACCCCTGTGTGGGCCATCATGTTGTCTCTCTCTCTCTCCCTCTCTTTCCTAGTATTGCTCCACCTGGTTTTAGAGCCAGAGAGTTCAACATATACTCTCAATGGGCAAGGCTTGGGGTCACAGTTGACAGGTTATGTCAGTGACCCAAAATATATCTGGCAAGCATAACTGACATAATTAATCCCTTTGCTTTTCTTCTGTTCTTGGAGACATATCCTGGCCTCTTCTAAGATATCCAGCACCTTCTTTTTTGCCAAATTGAAGACACTCTTTTTCTCAAGAGCATAGAGCTAAAACTCAGTTTCATTAGTATGTGAGTATCACAAAAAGAAGAAATGATTAGGAAGGACGTTAGTAGTCGAGAGGAGTACAGCAGAGAGAAGAAGTGAGTAGGAAGGAAGCTAGTATTTGAGAGTCGGGTTCTGGAGGAAAGAACTTTCCAAGTTTATCAAAGACAAAAATGAAAGGGCAGCTTCCATCACCTAGTTCCTCTCTCTTTGAACCAACTCAGATTCAAACTCAGACAACGATTTTCCCAAACCACCTCCTGGAGGACCTGGAGGACCACCACCTAGACCCCCTCCTGATGATGAAGATGAAGGTGAGGAACCTCCACTAGGGCCACCTCCACCAGGGCCACCTCCACCAGGGCCACCTCCACCAGAAGAGCAACCTCCATAAGAGGGGCCACCTCCACCAGGGCCACCACCACCAGAGGAGGAACCTGAGGAGAGTACAGATGAAGACTCACTATCCGAGTAATCTGAAAGTCATTGTCAGGTATGACTCCAGCTCATTCTCCTTCAAGGGCCCTAACCCTAAAGGTCTCACACTTTAGTGAGTCATTGAATCAACAGAAAATATGTGAAAATTGCATAGTCCTGGACACAGGTCCTAAAGGTGTCTATTCAGATAGTCTGAAATAAGGGAGCAAAACCTTATAATCATTACCAGCTACCCAATGTGATTTCAATTTTGACCAGCAAGGACCAGAAATAGCCTTTTCTTCAATGACCACATGTCCTAAAGTGGGTTGCTGATGAGGAAGTACACCATGTTCTCCCTTGTCCTTTTCTCTGCTCATCCTCCAGCTCCATGACCTCTCTTCTCAAGTTTGCACCTGACCAAGCCTCTCTGTGGGGAAGGCAATGGCAACCCACTCACTCCAGTACTCTTGCCTGGGAAATCCCATGGATGGAGGAGCCTGGTAAGCTGCAGTCCATGGGGCCACGAAGACTCAGACACAACTGAGCGACTTCACTTTCACTTTTCACTTTTATGCACTGGAGAAGGAAATGGCAACCCACTCCAGTGTTCTTGCCTGGAGAATCCCAAGGACGGGGAAGCCTGATGGGCCGCCGTCTATTAGGTCACACAGAGTCGGACATGAATGACATGACTTAGCAGCAGCAGCAGCGGGCATCTCAGGTCTACTGTCCTGACTAAACTATACTTTAATTTTAAGTTACTAATTTATCTAGCTAAAATATTTCCTTTTCAATTAGTATATGGTCAAGGTAAAAAAAATAACTGAACAGAAAAGTATGAGGCATCCACATCCTACCTTCCCACTTCCTTTCCCAAAGGCCATCACAGTTAACTCTTGAACATTGTCTTGGAATCACTTACATCCTTTTAAACATAATTATCTTTTTTATCAACAAATGATGTCATACTTTGAGCAATTTTATAGGTTGCCTGTTTCAAATAACATAGTTTTTAAAAATAGCCATAACAGTTCATAAAGCTATATGGGTCCGTTTAATCCTCATTTTGTTTACTTTTAAATTTCTGCTATTCCGTTGTCTGGATGTGCCATGATTTCTTTAACCAACCCTGTATCAATGGACGTTTAGGCCAGTTTCAGCTTTTCTCTAGTTAAAAATTGGTTGCAGTAATCATCTTTGTAAACACATATTTGAACACTTTAAATAGCAACCAAGAGAGAAACAACCTAAGGACATTTTATATGCAAGCAACAATTTAGAGCTGGCAATAAAACATTATTTATTAGGTGCACAAAAATGACAGATCAAAAGAAATTTGGCAGGAAACAAAAGAGGGAGGAAAAAGAGAAGGGAAATATGGGCTCTTAGCTAATTCCCTCCACGGTTATCTGCAAGGATTAGAAACCACCTGCCCACTTTGTGTCAATCTCCTCTTTTGCTTTTCAGAGCGTGAATATGAAGATACCAGTCCTTCAGAAAGCCATGACATTGGGAGAAGGCAGTCTGTCTTCAATTTACCAATAAAATAATCAGCATTCAGTTTCTAAGTGTCACGTCTCATTCTGGGTGTTTGTGAGTCTGAAATTGAGGGCCAGGAACCCAGTCTAGGAACATCCAAGACCAGTTCTCACTGAAGCTTCCAGCAGCTTTCCTCCTGGACTGCCGTCTTAGAAGACATTTTCCCTTTGTTCTTTGCTTGGGGACTGGGATGTGTATCTCCTTTCTACCTCCTGTTGCCTCCCCCTTCCACCTGACACCTTTATTCAGAGCCAGTTGCCTTTCCTGTCCTTCCCTGGTTTCTATAGCACTAATGATGTGGTGTTTTTTGTTTTTTGTTTTTTCACATCTTTCTATTAATTTTAGGGAAATAAAGAAAATATTGCAAATGTGAAAAAGTGGCAAAAGCTGTGGGAATCCTTAAAATTTCCGAAAGAATTGATCCTGTTTCTAGTAAAAGAAATGTGACACTAGGTCCCTATACCCTCAAGCTCTTTAACATGTCCCCCCCGCCATTTTAAATCATATCTGTTTTCTTTCTAGATCCTCCATGTTTCTATAACAAAATGTGAGTCATTTTCATAAAGGAGATGGCATGTCATTTCCAAAAGGAAGAAAAATTTGGAGTTCTTCAGACTTGAGTTTATCTTATCTGTTTTTATTAGCTGGACTTTTAAAAGCTATTTCAACTCTTGGAGCCCTAGTTTCCCTATCCACATAGTGAGGATAATATTAATATCTACCCTAGGGCACAAAGAGTATCAAATACCATACATAAAAACCTAGCAGAGGAACGTCCCTTGTGGTCCAGTATTTAAAACTCTAACCTCCCAATGCCGGGGACCTGGTTTGACCTGTGGACAGAAAACTAGATCCCATATACTGCAACTATAGATCAGTATGCTGCAACTGAAACATCAGTTCAGTCAGTCAGTTCAGTCACTCAGTCATGTCCGACTCTTTGCGACCCCCACCTGCCTCCCTGTCCATCACCATCTCCCAGAGTTCACTCAGACTCATGTCCATCGAGTCAGTGATGCCATCCAGCCATCTCATCCTTGGTCATTGCCTTCTCCTCCTGCCCTCAATCCCTCCCAGCATCAGAGTCTTTTCCAATGAGTCAACTCTTCACATGAGGTGGCCAAAGTACTGGAGTTTCAGCTTTAGCATCATTCCTTTCAAAGAAATCCCAGGGTTGATCTCCTTCAGAATGGACTGGTTTGATCTCCTTGAGTCCAAGGGACTCTCAAGAGTCTTCTCCAACACCACAGTTCAAAAGCATCGATTCTTTGGCACTCATCTTTCTTCACAGTCCAACTCTCACATCCATACATGACCACAAGAAAACTATCGCCTTGACTAGATAGCACAATCAAATAAACAAAAATACATATTCCTTTTAAACACTGGCATAGAATGGCTTCACCACTTCCTAGTAATTATTATAGGGAAGAGTAGTACATATGGAACTGTAAGAAATTAAATATTTCCCAAATTAAACTGTTCATATTGCTTTGTCAGAAGATCAGATGAAAATATTTTCTGACAATGCCACTCCCAAATTCAAAAAACAATGAAAAGTTACATTGGGTTTTTGGCAGCACTTTCTTGTG
This sequence comes from Madoqua kirkii, assembly GCA_006408675.1. Taxonomy (NCBI): domain Eukaryota; kingdom Metazoa; phylum Chordata; class Mammalia; order Artiodactyla; family Bovidae; genus Madoqua; species Madoqua kirkii. Next base: position 15,832 of record SJYC01093552.1, on the reverse strand, counting down.
TCTTTTTATCTATGTGATACTCTTTCTGATACTGATTCTGTCATGGAACATTGATAACTTCCACTCACTTCCATTTCTTACAAAGTTGGAAAATATTCCTAGATTAAAAGATGCTCTTATACTGAGCATAACAAGATCAATATTTTAAAAGAAACCTGACATTGAAGCTGTTGATGTCTAGTGAAAAACCAAATGTTTCAATTCCATCAAAGGCTCCCCTGCCTTCAAATCACATAGAATGAGAATCTATCTAGCTTAGAAATCAGCACATTCATGAACATCTCTGGCAAAGACTGACAAATCTTATGCGCTAGAAAGAGGGGATCTCAGGAATATTCCTACAGAGCCAGATTCATCCTAACTCCATGTCTCCTCACTATACTTCTGTGAATGAATGCTGAGCATGATTTTATTTTTTACCTACAAGCTCAGACTATTATGCTGAACAGAAGTTAACTGAAACAGATTTTATTTAAACTACTTGAGTTATTCATGTTTAAATGTAATATACAACTTCTCATGGTGGATTGTAGCTTTAGACTATATGTTCGATTCTGATTTTGGCACCTACTAAAAGTAATAGAACCCTAGCTTTCTGTCAGCAAAATTTTCAAAAAAATAGAATGCATTTCATTTTAAATATGGCAAGTCTTATTTTCTATATTTAAAAAGATTTTTCTTAAATAAAAGGACTGCAACCCCTGCCCCTGCTCCCCAACAAACACACACACAGGGGCAATTTATTATCAGAGGCTGCAGCATAGGCATCAGTTTAACAGCAGGCTCTGGAGGTGTCGTGTCTGTGTGGTCTGGGACCCAAAGACTCCCTCCTGGACCACTGGAGGAGACTTTCTGACCTAGACCCTAATCATCCCCTATCCTTAGTCCTTCTTACAGTCCCTCAGAGGCACCTCAAGAGATGCCAGTTTTCAGCTGGGCTGCGTTTCTGTAGCGTGAGTCTCAATAGGGCCATCGTGCACCTTTGCAATCAAGGCCAGGAAACAGCTGCACTGCCTCAAGCTCAACTGTCTGCAGAGGTGTGGGGGACTCTGAAACTATGACAGAGCCCACTTATCACCCTCACCCTCACCGTGGGTGAGTCCTCTCACCAGACAGGCATTGGGGCTGCTGGCAGAGAGTGCCAGGGTTTGAGAGGAACCAGGCCAGCCCACATTCTCAAGAAGGGGTGGGAGACTGAGGGCAGGTGGAGGTCCACAGTCCACCTTTCACACACCACCTCCAGGTGGGAAGGAGAGTCCAGGGACCCAAGGGCAGAAGAAAGAGAGCTACTTGCTTCCCCAGACATCCACCACTCCTGTGGGGTGGCCTAAGTCCAGCCCAGAAGGTGTGACATCACAACATCAAGCACTTCTGCAAGTCTCAGTAAGACCCTGATCAATTGTGTGTGTTCTACCCAGCCCTGACTTCCATGTAGTGTTCCTACTGGAAATGGCATAAAGCAGAGAGAACCAATTTAATCCAGGTTAGAAGAAAATAACATGGCATGTCTCCTCTCCTCACTCCCAGACAGTCTCCAGCCATGGACCTAACAATCTAATACTTTGATCTGGGACAGAAAAAGAGGCTCCAATAAGGGCTGAATGTGATTCTTGTTTCAGCCAGTCTTCTAGCTTCAAGAAGTCAAATTTAGAGGTCTTAACAGGACCCTCCATTGTTTCACAAACTATGTGCTGCTCACTTATTGAGGGAACTTCAAAACTCCACTTTTTAAGAAATGTTTCAGATGTGTTCCACTTTAAGCACCTTTTTTTCCACCAAGATTATTTTGGTTCCAAAGACAAGAAACCCACCTAATTGGCTCATGTGGAAAAGGAAAAATGAAATATACTAGAAAAAGGGACATCAAACACGAGTGGATACAAAGACTCATATTTTTAAAAGGGTTTAATTAATCAGTCTTCCCATATGACATTACTTTCTGCACTAGACATATCTACAGCTGAGTGTCATCTCTCTTTGGCCCCGTCACTTCATTTTTACTGGAGCTATTAGTAATTGCCCTCCACTCTTCCCCAGTAGCATACTGGACACCTTCTGACCTAGGGGCCATATCTCCATTGTCATATATTTTTGCATTTTCATACCGTCCATGGCGTTCTCCAGGCAAGAATACTGGAGTGGGTTGCCATTTCCTTCTCTGGTGGACAACATTTTGTCAGAACTCTTCCCTACTACCCATCTGTCTTGGGTGTCCCTGTTCCACATGGCTCAAAACTTCATGGAGTTTTGCAAGCCCATTTGTGCCAGGACAAAGCTGTCATCCATGAAGGGGAACAGCGGTGGATGTGTCTGCTAGTGAAAGTAAATCCCGATGCAGTAAAGAATAATACTAATAGAAACCTGGAAGGTGATTTCCATAAATCAAGGTAAATTGGCCATTGTCAAGAAAGAGATGGCAAAACTGAACAAAGACATCTTAGGAATCAGTGAACTAAACTGGACAGGAACAGTAAAGTTAAGTCGCTCAGTTCTGTCCAACTCTTTACAACACCATGGACTATAGCCCACCAGGATCCTCCATCGACGGAATTTTTCAGCCCAGAATACTGGAGTGGGTTGTCATTTCCTTCTCCATGGGATCTTCCCAACTAAGGGGTCAAACCTGGATCTTCCACATTGCGAGTGGATGCCTAACCATCTGAGCCACCAGGGAAACTAGACAGGAATGGGTGAGCTTAATTCAGATGCCTATTATATCTACTACTACTTTATATCCCAGTGGCTCAGCTGGCAAAGAATCCACCTACAATGTGGGAGACCTGGGTTCAATCCCTGACTTGGGAAGATCTCCTGGAGAAAGGCAAGCATCTCTCTTTCACTCCGGTTCTGGTCTGGAGAATTCCACGGACTGTATATAGTTCATTGGGTCGCAAAAAGTCGGACACAGCTGAGCAACTTTCACTTCACATTATCTCTACTACTGTGGGCAAGAATCTCTTAGAAGAAACAGAGTGGTCCTCAGAACAAAGAACAACAAAGAAGTCAGAAATGCAGTACTTGGGTACAGTGTTAAAAGGGACAGAATAATCTTGGTTCATCTCCAAGGCAAACCATTCAACATCACAATAATATAAGTCTTTGCCCCAACCAAAGAAGCTGAAGTTGACTAGTTCAATGAAGACCTATAATGCTTTCTAGAATTAACACCAAAAGAAAATGTCCTTTTCAAAATAGAGGATTGAAATGCAAAAGTAGGAAGTCAAGAGATACCCAGACTAACAGGCAAGTTTAGCCTTGGAATGCAAAATGTTGCAGGGCAAAGACCAACAGAGTTTTGTCAATAGAACACACTGATCAGAGCAAGAACCCTCTTCCAACAACACAAGAGACGACTCTACATATGGACATCACCAGATATTTAATACCAAAATAAAACTGTTTATGTTCTTTGCAGATAAAGATTAAGAACCTCTATACTGTCAGCAAAAACAAGGCCAGGAGCTGACTGCAGCTTAGATCATGAACTCTTTATTGCAAAATTGAGGCTTAAATTGATGAAGGAAGGGAAAGCCAATAAGCCATTCAGGTATGACCTAAATTAAATCCCATATGATTATACAGTGGAAATGACAATTAGATTCAAGGGATTTGGCCTGACAGATAAAGTGCCTGAAGAATTAAGGACAGAGGTCCATAATACTATATATGCAGCCATGACAGAAACCATGCTAAAGAAAGATTTTACAATGAAAAACCATCATGAGCAAAGTTAAAGATACTCCACGTTTATAAGAAAAATATTTATAAAATGTATATCATACAGGACTGATACCCAAAATATATAAAGAAAACAAACAATAAAACTACAAAATAACCAACATGGTATGGTTAAGTATGAAATCAGACCAGGCACTCTGGCTGCTATAAGAGAGTGCCAGAGTGATTCCCAAAGATGTTTGGGTTCTTGGTCATCCTGTCAAGTCTGCAGCTTTGTCTGGAAAAGTATTGGATCAGCCAAGACTAAGCTGAAAGGGTAAGGATGAAAATTCTGCTGGTGTCTAGGTATATGCTGCTTTACTTGTAGTCCTTTTGAAAACTATGAGATGGATGTTAGCCTGCTCTTAGGAGGTGTGCATGTCTTTAATCCACATTGGCCTCTACATTCACACAGCCATCTCAGCCTGACTTGTGAACTGCTGAACCTGGAGGCAGCAATAGATCTTCCAGAAATTCTGATGCTCACAGTTCAGGCTCTTCATTCATAACCAGGAACATACTGGAGAGGCTCTGGGGACTCCAAACATTGGAACTCCACTGTGGAGTGTTGATCACTCCATGAGGTATTCTGATGGTCTTCCATCTCTATTCTTAGAAAAGATTTGTCCAATATGACTTACCCAAATTCCTGGATTTATACAGTACACCATGGTACTTCTTTTATGAGATACATGCAAGTTAACTATAGAATGGAAGGACATCTAGGGAGGGAAAGAAAATTGATCAATAATTTTAAGTGGCTCAAAGAAATGGGGATCTGGAAACACATTCATTTTCTTAGCAAGAGGATCAGTTGTTTGGGAGTTACATTTTTGTTTAATTTTTATTTTATATTGCACTATCTTTGATTTCACTCTCCTCTCCCTTTTCACTCTCTTTCACTGAGGGGAGTGAAAATGTTGGCTTAAAACTCAATATTCAGAAAACTAAGATCATGGAATCTGGTACCATATCTTCATGGCAAACAGGTGGGGAAACAATGGAAAAGGTAAGAGACTTTATTTGGGGGGGGGGCTCCAAAATCACTGCAGATGGTGACTGCAACCATAAAATTAAAAGATGCTTCCTCCTTGGAAGAAAAGCTATGACCAAACTAGACAGCATATTGAAAAGCAGAGACATTAGTTTACCCACAAAGGTCCAGCTGGAAAAATCTATAGTTTTTCCATTAATAATGTATGGATGTGAGTGTTGGACCATAAAGAAAGCTGAGCACTGACGAATTGATGCTTTTGAACTGTCATGTTGGAGGAGACTCTTGAGAGTCCCTTACACTGCAAGAAGATCCAAACAGTCAAACCTAAAGGAAATCTGTCCTGAATATGCATTGGAAAGACTGATGTTGAAGCTGAAATTCCAATACTTTGGCCACCTGATGCAAAGAACGAACTCAATGGAGAAGACCCTGATGCTGGGAAAGATTGAAGGCGGGAGGTGAAGAGGACGACAGAGGATGAGATGGTTGGATGGCATCACCACTGCAATGGACATGAGTTTGAGTAGACTTTAGCAGATAGGGATGAACAGGGAAGCCCGGCATGTTGCAGTCTGTGGGATCACAAAGAGTCAGATACGACTGATGAACTGAACTGAACTGATAATTGACTACAATGCTCTGTCCCTTTCACGTGAACAGCAATGTTATTCACATATACATACACAAATGTCTATTCCTTTTCAGAGTTTTTTCTCATATAGGTTATTGCAGATTATTGAATCAAGTTCCTCATAGGTCCTTGTTGATTATCAATTTTCTGTATAATATATATAGTAGTGTGTATATGTTAATCCCAATATTCAATTTATACCTCCACTCCCAGCTTTCTCTTTCAGTAACCACAAGTTTGTTTTCTAAGTCTCTATATCTATTGCTGTTTTGTAAAAGTTCATTTATATCATTTTTAAAATTCTACATATAAGTGATATCATATGATATTTGTCATTCTCCTTCTGACTTAGTATGATAATCGCTAGGCTCATCCCTGTATCTGCAAATGACATCTATTATTTTTTATGCCTGAGTAATATTCCACTGTTAGAGGTACCACATCTTTATCCACTCATCTCTTAATGGATACTTAGCTTGTTTCCATTTTTGGAGTATTGTAGATAGTGTTGCAGTGAACACTGGGGTGCATGTATATTTTTGGATTATGATTTTCTCCAGATGTGGGACTGCTGGATCACATGGCAGCTCTGTTTTTAATGGGATGGGTTTTTTTATTTTATTTTATTTTTACTTTATTTTACTTTACAATACTGTATTGGCTTTGCCATACATTGATATGAATCCTCCATGGGTGTATACGAGCTCCCAATCCTGAATCTCCCTCCCACCTCCCACTCCATATCATCTCTCTGGATCACCCCCGTGCACCAGCCCCAAGCATCCTGTATCCTGTAAGGAAATTCTGCACTGTCATCCATAGTGGCCTTACCAGTTTACATTCTGACCAATGGTGTAGGAGGATTCCCTGTTCTGCAAACCCTCTCCAGCATTTATTATTTGTAGACCTTTTGATGATGGCCATTCAGGCTAATGTGAAGTGAACTTCCCTGTTGTTTTGATTGCATTTCTCTAATAATTAAAAGTGTCCAGAACAAACTTTAAAAGTGTCCAGGCCTCCTCAGAGTGAAGTACACTCTTGCTACCCTCTCCAGCATTTACTGTTGGTATTTAGGGATTTCCTCACTCAGCAATTTCTTCACAATTGCAGTATTTTCCATGTTCACTACAATTACTGGAATCTCAGAAAATGTGTGAAAAAAATTGCATTGTTTCTGTAGAATATAAAGAAGGAGAAAAACAGTGGAGGTATGTTACCTGACAACTGGATTGTGAATAAAGGTGTTAGAAGAATGGAGGAGGCAATAGCAGGTAAAAAAATAGACATCTAGCCTTGTCCCCAGGCAAAGAGCAAAGGAAAAATGCTTTCCAGGTAAGTGGCCACAGAGAAAGCCTGTGGCAAACATCAATAAGGGTTCTTGGATGTTCCTATCCTGGGTTCATGACCCTCAAATTTCAGATTCATCCAGAATGAGAAATGGCACTTAAAACTGGATGCTGATATTTTGTTGGTAAATTGAAGATAAACTGACTTGCTACAATGTCCTAGCTTTCTGAAGGACTGGTATCTTCTTATTAATTTCCTAAAAAACAAAAAAGGAAGATCAGACAGGATTGGCAAGTGTTTTTTAATCCCCGCTATTCAGTGGAGGGAAGTAAGTGAGCTCAACATTTCTCCTCCTCTTATTCCTCATTTTCCTCTTTCATTCTTAATTTCTTTATGGTTTATATGTACCTACAGATAACAGGTTCTAAATTCTTTCTTGTAAGATGAATAAAAATATTCTTCTGAGATTGGCTTTTGACTATAATGTTCAAATACGTATTTACAAGGATGGTACCTACAATATATCCTATAATAACACAAGTGAAAAACCAGCTTATACATCCATTCATGGAGGCTGGTTAATCATGGCATAGCCAGACACTGGATACATACAATGGTAAAACAAAACAATATCACCACCACCAACAAATAAAATCAAATAGATCCACATAGATCTATGAGATAAAATGGAAGTTTTCAAAGAGTTATGTTATTTGAAATGAACAGCAAGAGATCTACATGGATAATATGATATCATTTGTGCATTAAAAAGACTCTGTGTGTGTGTGTGTGTGTGTGTGTGTGTGTGTGTGTGTGTGTTGCTCAGGTGAATCTGACTCTTTGTGATCGCATGGACTGCAGTCTGCCAGGCTCCACTGTGCATGAGATTTTTTTTCCCATTAAGAATACTGGGGAGGGTTGCCATTTCCTATTTCAGATGCTCTTCCTGACCCTGGGATTGAACCCACATCTCCAGTGTCTCCTGTATTGCAGGTGGATTCTTTACTACTGAGCCATCTGAGAAGCCTGTTCTTGCATGTTAAGTTGCTTCACTTATGTCCAACTCGTTGTAATCCTTTCTACTATAGCATGCCAGGCTCCTCTGTCCAGAGGATTCTCTAGGCAAGAATACTGTAGTGGGTTGCAATGCCCTCCTACAGGGGATCTTTCTGAACCTAGGGTTGAACTCGCATCTCCTGCAACTCCTTCCTTGCAGGCAGATTCTACATCACTGAGCCACCTGGGAAGCTCCATGTATATATATTTGGCTTCCCTGGTGGCTCAGCACAAAGGTAAGTATGGAGAGAGTAACAAGGAAACAGACATTACCATGTGTAAAATAGGTCTGTCTTCCCTGGTGGCACAGACGGTAAAAAACTGCTTGCAATGCAGGAGACCCACGTTCAATCCCTGGATCAGGAAGGTCCTCTGGAGAAGGGAATGCCCATCCACTCTAATATTCTTGCCGGTAGAATTCCACAATCCCATGGAGAGAGTAGCGTGGTGGGCTATAGCCTATAAGGTCACAAAGAGTCAGACACAACTGAATGACTAACACTTTCACTGTCATGTAAAATTGATATCCAGTGGAAATTTGCTGTATGACTCAAGGAACTCAAAATGGTACTTGGTAACAATGCAGAGGAGTGCAATGGGGAGAGAGGTGGGAGGGATGTTCAAGTGGGAGGGCACATAGGTAAAACTGTGACTGACTCATGTTGATGTTTGGGAGAAACCAACACAATACTGTAAAGCTATTATCCTTCACTTAAAAATAAGTTAACTGAAACAATCATCCTGCAAAGCAGAAAATGTGGGTTCAGTCCCTGAGTGGGAAGATTCCATAGAGACAGGCTTTCCTGGTTTCTTATATGGTAAAGAATCCACCTGCAATGCAGGAGACCTGGGTTCAGTCCTTGAGTTGGGAAGATATCCTGGAGAAAGGCATGACAACCCACTCCAGTATTCTTCCTGGAGAATCCTCATGGACAGATTGCCATGGGCTGTGGTCCACAGGGCCACAAAGAGTCAGACACGACTGAGCAACTTAGCAGATGTGCATGTGGAGAAGGAAAAGGCTACCCACTCCAATCTTCTTTCCTGGGAGATCCCAGGACAGGGAAGCCTGTGGGCTAAGTCCATGGGGTTGCAAAGAGTCGGACACAACTTAGCGATGAAACAAGAAGCACACATGCTTTCAAGAGGATGTCCAAAGGAGCTAAATGTAGTGGATCTGGGGTAAGGAGCTGGAGAGGTAGGATATGATAAGCCTTTAAGTGTTACTCTTATACTTTCTGTTTAGTTCTTTCCTAACTTGAGCATATATAAGCAATATTTTAAAACTATATAACTCAGAAGTAAAATTTTTCAGTATCATTCATCAGGGACACTGGGACTGAGAGGTCTCAGTTCAGTTCAGTTGCTCAATTGTGTCCTGCTCTTTGCAACCCCATGAGTACAGCACGCCAGGCCCTCCTGTCCATCTGACAGGTGTAGTCAGGTGGAAACTTGAAATGGGAAATGAATGAACTTGAGGAGAAAGACAAGAGAGGACCACAAGGCACCACCACTCTATTTCCTCATTATCAAACAACTTTAAGACAAGTAGTAATCATTATGAAAAGGCAGTTTATGGTCCATGTTTTGCAAAATCAAAATCCTTTCAATACCTTGTTAAAAATACACAGTAGTTGTTATTGTTCAGTTGCTCAGTCATGTCCAACTATCTGCAACCCGATGGACTGCAGCATGCCAGGCTTTCCTGTCCTTCACTATCTCCAAGATCATGCTCAGATTCATGGTCACTAAGTCACTGATGTCATCTAACAGTCTCACCTTTTCTTGTCCCCTTCTCCTCCAGCTTTAATCTTTCCCAGCAACAGGGTCTTTTCTAATGAATCTACCCTTCGCATCAGCTGACAAAAAATACTGGAGCTTCAACTTCAGCATCAGTCGTTCCAATGAATATTCAGGTTTGAGTTTCTGTAAGATTCATTGGGTTGATCTCCTTGCAGTCCAAGGGCCTCTCAAGAGTCTTCTCTGACCTGATAGCTCAAAAGTATCAATTCTCACCGTTCAGCCTTCTTTATTTTCCAAGTCTCACATGAATACATAACTACTGGAAAAGTCATAGCTTTGACTAGATGAACCTTTGTCAACAAATATATGTCTCTGCTTTTTAGCATGCTGTCTAGATTTTTCATAGCTTTTCTTCCAAGGAGCAAGCATTTTTTAACTTCATGACTGCAGTCACAATCTGCAGTGATTTTGGAGCTGAGGAAAATGAAGTCTGTCACTGTTTCCATTATTTCCCCATCTATTTACCATGAAGTGATGGGACCAGATGCCACGATCTTCATTGCATCATGGCTGTCTGAGGAGGCCTTGCAAACAGCTGAGAAAAGAAGAGAAGCAAAAGGCAAAGAATAAAGGGAAAGATATACTGATGAATGCACAGTTCCAAAGAAGAGCAGGGAGAGATAGAAAGCCTTCCTAAATGAAAAATGCAAAGAAACAAAGGAAAACAATAAAATGGGAAAGATGATATATTTTTTCAAGAAAATTAGGAGATACCAAGGGAACATTTCATGCACAGATGGGCACAGTGGACCTAACAGAAGCAAAAGATATTAAGAAGATGTGACAAGAATTCACAGAAGAACTATACAAAAAGATCTTCATGACACAAATAACCACAATGGTGTAATCCCTCACCTAGAGCAAGACATCATGGAGTGTGAAGTCAAGTGGGCCTTAGGAAGTGTCACTATGAACAAAGCTGGTGGAGGTGATTCAATTCCAGCTGAGCTGTTTTATATTCTGAAAGATGATACTGTCTAAGTGTGGCACTCAATATGCCAGCAAAATTGTAAAATCCAGCAGTGGCCAAATGATGGGAAAATTCAGTTTTCAATCCAATCCCAAAGAAAGGCAATGAAGGATGTTCAAACTACTGCACAATTGCACTCATCTCACACCTTAACAAAGTAATGCTCAAATTTCTCAAAGCAAGGCATCAACAGTACATGAACCATGAAATTCCAGATGTTCATACTGGATTTAGAAAAGGCAGAGAAACCAGAGATCAAATTACCAGCATCCACTGGATCATAGAAAAGGCAAGAGACTTCAACAACACCAAAAAAAATCTACTTTTGCTTCATTGACTATGCTAAATCCTTTAACTGAGTGGTTCACAACAAACTGTGGAAAATTCTTCAAAAGATGATAATTCCAGACTACCTAACCTGTCTCCTGAAAAATCTGTACTCACATCAAGTAGCAACAGTTAGAAACAGACATGGAACAATAGACTGGTTCCACCTTGGGAAAGGAATACATCAAGGCTGTATATTGTCACTCTGCTTGTTTAACTTCTGTGCAGAGTACATCATGTGCAATGATGTCCTGGATGAAGCACAAGCTGGAATCAACATTACCGGGAGAAATATCAATAACCTCAGATATGAAGATGACACCACCCTTGTGGCAGAAAGTGAAGAGGTACCATGGAGCCTCTTGAAGGTGAAAGAGGAGAGTGAAAAAATTGGCTTAAAAATACATGGTATTGCTACTCTATACCAGATTTCTGAATAGAGATTTTTAAAACGGAAGTCACTGTTATGAAATGTCCACATGTTTCCAGTTGATTCAATGATTCACTAATCACTGAATCATTTTGATTCTCAAAACTGTTTGAGACCTGTAGAGATTACTGACCTTGAATTATACCTGTTATTAAATTTCCAGATTACTGGGTTTACGGGCCTTGTGGAGGTCTTTGTGAACTATCCCCTGAGGGTAGGGGTCGCTAATCCTTCCCAACAGGAGGTGGGGGAGAATGGCCATTATGAGGACCTCTTGATGGGGGTGGTCCATGTTGAGGTTCATCATCTGGCTGTGGGCCCTACTGAGGCTGATCCTCTTGTAGAGTTGGTGTCTGCTGAGGTTCACCATCTAGGTTTTCATCACTAGGAGGGGATCCAGATGGTGATGCTCCAGGTCCCTCAGGAGGTCTCTGAAGCTGCTCAGGGAATCCCTGGCTTTGGTTCTCTACATGACAATAGAATATAAGAAATTAGCGATGGAAGACCCGCACCTCATTTTCATCCCTTAACAGAGATGACCTTATCAGATAGTTGCTTTGTCCCAGGACCTGCTTCTCATCTATCAACTTCCCTCTTACCCTCAGCTTCATTTTGAAGTATTCCCATTCATCCATATACTGGTGATAGTGAGTGTTAGTTCTTTAATCCTGAGACAAACATGTGTCTTCAATTTGGCTAGAAAGATGGTGCTGTATGTATGAGAATTTTCAGAGGATGCCTCCAAATACAGAAGAAAAGCAAAGGGCTTGTCCATGTCAGTTATGTTGCCAGTTGTATTTGGTGTCACTGACATAACCTGGAAACTGTAACTCCAAGTCTCTCCAGTTGAGTGCATACATGGAACCCTCCTGCTCTAAGACAAGTAATAATAAGAGAGAGAAGAAGATAAAGTGAAGGTTCACACAGGAGTCACGAAATAACAGTGGGTGATTTTAATCAAGTACAGAGACAAAGTTGCATAGAGAAACATAAAGAAAAGGGACCTAAAGCCCACCTCTTTGCTTTCCCCTTAAACCATATATTTAAAGAGATGAACAGTGGGGAAGTAGGAAATAGTTGATAGTTGGTTCTCAGGAATCATTTCTGCACAAAGGGAAAAAGCAGCATATTTCCATGTCATCCAAATTAGACATCTCTGTTACTAAGGTTTGGCTCCGCTCATAGCCCGGCAATCAAGGTTGGGTAAAGGATTACCCTTATCTTTAAGAGCTCTAACATGAATCAGTTCATGACAAGACAGTGAAGTTAGTAAGATGCCAGAGAAATGAAAAGTTGTAGCTCAAAATAAAAGGGATTGATTTGATTAAGGATTAATTATTTTACAATTTTGCAGTTGAAAAACCCTCATTGCTATCTTCTAGAAAAAGAAGTGGAAGTTGAAAACAGAATACTTTGTAAATCCTTCAGGGGTTCACAACCATTCTACAGGGAAAGAGACATTTCCAGCCACAACCTGTATGTTCTCTGTTAACTTTTGAACCCCAGTCTGTGATGCTGATGCAAAGGGAGGAAGACATGAAGGGGTGGCAGGGTTGCTTCTGTTTCGAGGATCAGTCTTTTAAGGATTCAGCTCTTTTGTCATGCTGAGTTTGATACCTGAAACCCTAATGTTAATTTAGGTTAAGTGCTGGGGTATTTCAATGTCATATTGTAGTGTCCTTCTGTCCTCTTAATTCATGAAATACTTTACTTATATTAACATAGTTCTCAAGGGTGCAGGATCAGGAGTAAAGATGTGGATACAATCTTGCCCATATTGGGCACAGCACATAGAAATACTAAATGTGGGTAGGAGTGAAACAAGAGCAGTGGGCCCTGGAATCTCTGTATCTCCATGCAGAGAGAGAGTTATTCTCTCTGTTTCAACTGCCTACTGTTGTAGGCAGGCCACTGTTTTCAACTGCCTACTTCAGTTACCATAGCATCTTCATGATGGAATTTCTCTGTTCCAGTCTTGTCTCTTTTTTTCTTTCTTTTTTTTTTTTTACTGTTCACCCTTTTATTGTTTTTAAAAATAAATTTATTTATTTTAATTGGAGGTTAATTACTTTACAATATTGTATTGGTTTTGCCTTACATCAACATGAATCTGCCACAGGTATACACGTGTTCCCTATCCTGAACCACCATCCCTCCTCCCTCACCATGTACCATCCCTGTGGGTCATTCAGGTGCACCAGCCCCAAGCATCCAGTATCATGCATCAATCTTTTTGTAATTCATCCTTCATTTCACAGTCAGAGTGACTTTTCTAAAAACACTGATTTTATTTGTCATTCCTCTGGTTAAAGTTCTGTATTGGGCTCACCTAGCAGTTGAAACAAAATATGAGGCCTTGGCATCAATGAGAATGTAAAGGGGCTTGTCCCTGTCTTAAGAACTTTGAAGTTCATCTCCCCTTTCATATATGTCTCCTCTTTACCAGCTTCCTCACTGTAGTGTGATCTTTCAAGTTAGAAGCAGAGTCTCAGCACTCTCTCCCTTTATTCTTACCAGAAACTGAGCCTTGAACTGAGCTCAGGACCAGCAAGGCCACTGAGTAACATCTTGGGGGAAGTTCTGGAATGTTGTCAGCTCAGTGATGGGAGAAACCAGGCAGCTTCCTTAATAAAGGGGACCAGAACAATGGTATCTTTGAGTTCTATACCGAGCAGTCCTTGTCACCGGATAGACATGGTTATAGTTGGGACTTAGCCCAGCAGAGTGGAATGGGTTGGATGTGCCTAGTGTCTTGTTTTCAAAGATGCAACATGCAACCTGGGAAGGTTTTTATAGGATCGGTTTCCAAGCAGTTGGCACAGATACTAGAAGTCTTCTGTCATGTTTGATTTTCTGTCTGTTCCTGAGACTCTTTCTCTCTCATGCCCTTGTGTTCTTCATGTGTTTATGTGTGTGTGTTGACGGTGATCCTATAACCCAAAGTGAAGTTGGTCAATATCTCTGGCAATTATTATGACCAAAATCCATCATTAATGGCATCTAGCTACCTTTATATATGACATGTAGCAGAACATTTTTACGATGTAGAGATTATCTCTGCATCTCTTTAAAGAGTGTGTGGAAAAACCATGCTTGTGCACACATGGAAGGCAGAAGGTTGACCCTCAGTCAGCTCAGGCCCCCAAAAGTCATCTAAGATTTTTTGGTTCTAATAAGGAAGATTGTGATTGTCGAAAAAAGCTGGCCTAAAGCATTCTATTATTATTATTACTGTGAGTTATAATATTCAGAAAATCAAAGGGATATATAGTATCCACCATAGGATATCTAGGACAGAACAAGAAAAATATAGTTCCTTGAAAAGATCATGCTTTTGATGTGTAAGCCTTCTTCCATATCCTTTCCCTTTTCTGAAATCTCCCATAAAGTTCTGTTTGACTTTATATCTGCTAGGAAATATTTTTACCACCCCACCGACCCTGGCTGTCTCTGGTAATTTAGTCAGCAACAATTATGCACTCCAATTATGACAGTGTGATACTCTCTTCATACATAAAGTGAAATATTACTCAGACATTAAAAATTATGAAATAATGCCACTGAGAGTAACATGGATGGACTGGCAGAGTGTCGTAAGCGAAGTAAGTTAGGGAAGAAGAAATACTCTATGCATCCCTTATTTTGGAATCTAAAAAGAAATGAAACAAATGAACTTATGAAACGGAGAGACTCACAGGCTGAGTCCCCTTGCTGTTCACCTGAAACTGCCACAACATTGTTAAGCAGGGAGACAGGAATCAAGACCATCCCCAAGAAAATAAATGCAAAAAAAACAAAATAGCTGTCTGAGGAGGCCTTACACATAGCTATGAAAAGAAGAGAAGTGAAAAGCAAAAGAGAAAAGAAAATATATACCCATTTGAATGCAACGTTCCAAAGAATAGCAAGGAGAGATAAGAAAACCTTCCTCAGTGATCAATGCAAAGAAATAGAGGAAAACAATAGAATACAAAAGACTAGAGATCTCTTTAAGAAAATTAGAGCTACCAAGAGAATATTTCATGCAAAGATGGGCTCAGTAAAGAACAAAAATGGTATGTTCCTAACAAAAGCAGAAGATATTAAGAGGTGGCAAGAATACACAGAAGAACTATACAAAAAAGATCATCATGACCCAGATAATCATGATGGTGTGATCACTCACCTAAAGCCAGACATCCTGGAATGTGAAGTCAATTGGGTCTTAGGAAGCATCACTATGAACAAAGCTAGTGGAAGTGATGGAATTCCAGTTGAGCTATTTCAATCCTAAAAGATGATGCTGTGAAAGTGCTGCACTCAGTATATGTCAGCAAATTTGGAAAATTCAGCAGTGGCCACAGGACTGAAAAAGGTCAGTTTTCATTCCAATCCCAAGGAAAGGCAATGCCAAATAATGCTCAAATTACCACACAATTGCTCTCATCTCACACGCTAGTAAAGTAATGCTCAAAATTCTCCAAGTCAGGCTTCAGCAATGCATGAACTTCCAGATGTTCAAACTGGTTTTAGAAAAAACAGAGGAATCAGAGATCAAATTGCCAACATCCACTGGATCATCAAAACAGCAAGAGAGTTCCAGAAAAGCAACTATTTCTGCTTTATTGACTATGC
>SJYC01093551.1:0-15523 GCA_006408675.1 Madoqua kirkii | reverse complement strand
AGTCAGGCTTCAGCAATGCATGAACTTCCAGATGTTCAAACTGGTTTTAGAAAAAACAGAGGAATCAGAGATCAAATTGCCAACATCCACTGGATCATCGAAACAGCAAGAGAGTTCCAGAAAAACAACTATTTCTGCTTTATTGACTATGCCAAAGCCTTTGTGTGGATCACAATAAACTGTGGAAAATTCTGAAAGAGATGGGAATACCAGACCACCTGACCTGCCTCTTGAGAAACCTGTATGCAGGTCAGGAAGCAACAGTTAGAACTGGACATGGAACAACAGACTGGTTCCAAATAGGAAAAGGAGTACATCAAGGCTGTATATTGTCACCCTGCTTATTTAACTTCTATGCAGAGTACATCATGAGAAACACTGGGCTTGAAGAAGCACAAGCTGGAATCAAGATTGCCAGGAGAAATATCAATAACCTCAGATATGCAGATGACACCACCCTTATGGCAGAAAGTGAAGAAGAACTAAAGAGCCTCTTGATGAAAGTGAAAGAGGAGAGTGTAAAAGTTGACTTAAAGCTCAACATTCAGAAAACAAAGATCATGGCATCTGGTCCCATCACTTCATGGGAAATAGATGGGGAAACAGTGGCTGACTTTATTTGGGGGGGTTCCAAAATCACTGCAGATGATGATTGCAGCCATGAAATTAAAAGACACTTACTCCGTGGAAGGAACATTATGACAAACCTGATCAGCATATTAAAAACCAGAGACATTACTTTGCCAACAAAGGTCCATCTAGTCAAGACTATGGTTTTTCCAATGGTCATGTATGGATGTGAGAATTGGACTATAAAAAAAGCTGAGCACTGAAGAATTGATGCTTTTGAACTGTGGTGTTGGACAAGACTCCTGAGAGTCCCTTAGACTGCAAGGAGACTTACCCAGTCCATCCTAAAGGAGATCATTCCTGGGTGTTCATTGGAAGGACTGATGTTGAAGCTGAAATTCCAATATTTTGGCCACCTAATGCAAAGAGTTGACTCATTTGAAAACCTCCTGATGGGAAAGATTGAAGGCAGGAGGAGAAGGGGACGACAGAGGATGAGATGGTGGATGGGTTCACTGACCCAATGGACACGAGTTTGGGTCAACTCCAGGAGCTGGTGATGGACAGGGAGGCCTGGTGTGCTGTGGTTCATGGGGTCGCAAAGAGTTGGACACGGATGAGTGACTGAACTGAACTGAACCCCAGTACCAAATATAAAATTTAAAATTTGGAGGAAAAGAAGCCTCAATTTCACTGCCTATATCTGCTGCTGCTAAGTCACTTCAGTCGTATTCAACTCTGTGCTATCCCATAGATGGCAGCCCACCAGGCTCCTCTGTCCCCAGGATTCTCCAGCAGGAGTATTGGAGTGGGTTGTCATTGCCTTCTCCGAATGCAATATCTGCTATTTTTTTTAATCTGCTATTTTCCATCAGTTTAGAACACGTTAGAAAATGTTTTCTCAGATTGTTACTTAACAGAGGGAATTTTCTGTAGAATATTTTGGATATTCATTTCTCCCCATTCTCTATCTAAAACTTATTTGTTGATATTTTCTTGGCTTCTGTAATCGTCCCTGTGTTTTTTTAACTTTTGTATCTTGGTAGTTTTGCTATGCAATTGCGGGGAATATTTCTCTAATAACTTAATTAGGGCCTATGCTAGCATTCACTAGTTTTATTGACATAAACTTTAAAAATTTGACCTCAAGGTATTATATTTCCAAATTTTTTATTCTGCCTGCATTGTGTTTTTCAGGTGCTTGTTATACTGTCATATTTAGTAGTTATCTATTCATCCTCTAATTTTTGATTGAAATAGTTAATATCATCATCTGGAATTTATTTCAGAACTACCATAGCATTTATGTAATTGTTCACTTTTGAGCAGTGCTGATAGTAATTTTTGCCAAGATCATGCCATATGGGCCTCATCACTTCATGGAAGATAGAAAGGAGAAAATAGAAATTGTAACAGGTTTTATTTTCTTGGGCTCCAGAATCACTGCAGTCAGTGACTGCAGCCATTAAATTAAAACATGCTCTTCCTTGGAAGGAAAGTTATGATAAACATACACAGTGTATTGAAAAGCAGAAACATCACTTTGCTGAAACGTCTATAGTCAAAGCTATGGCTTTTCCAGTAATGTACAGATGTGAGAGTACTGATGCTTTCAAATTCTGGTGCTGGAAAAGATTCTTGAGAGTCCCTTGGACTGCAAGGAGATCAAACATGTCAATCAGAAAGGAAATCAACTCTGAATATTTATTGGAAGGGCTGATGCTGAAGCTGAAGCTCTAATACTTTGGCTACCTGATGCAAAGAGCCAACCCATTGGAAAAGACCCTATTGCTGGGAAAGATTGAGTGTAGGAGGAAAAGGAACAACAAAAGATGAGATGGTTAGATTGCATTATCGACTCAACAGACATGAATTTGAGCAAACGCTGGGAAATAGTGAAGGACAGAGGAGCCTGGTGTGCCACACTTCATGATGAAGGAGAGAGTCAGACAAGATCAAGAGATTGAAAAACAACAACGAAGCAGTAGTTTTAGAATGATATTCTTGCACTATCACAAGGAAAGTCACATAGCTGAAAGTCCTAAAGGCAGTGCCCTTGACCGAAGTGAGTGAGTGAGTCATTTGCTCTTTATATGAGTGTCTGGGCCTTTCCAAATTATTGCAGGTAATATTGCAGTAAGGCTTTCTGATAGAGTGAGCTTTTTAAAGATAACTGTGCCTTTTCAGGGTGACTGGGCAGATTTGTTTCCTTTCTTGGCATAATAATGGATATATTCCAGAAAGGGGACTGTATCCACAGTTGGCCATGTGGGAAAGCTCCATGGCTATATGGTGAGGCAGAACGATTCCAGCTGGGCTTGGTGGGAGAAAAGGAGTAGTTTTAGGGATAAAAAGACATCCTTTAGGCATTGGGATGAATTTTTATGGCTTCCTCAGACAATAATTTGGAAAGCAAAGTGGAGGAGACAAACAAGTCCTTAACAGGTTGTTTTTGGTAGATCTTCCAACAACAGAGGAGAAAGGTCAGAGACAAGGAGAGGGAAGTGGCAGCAAACTGGAGTAGGGGCTGGGGAGGGGGCAGTCCTGCTGGAAGGCAGGCTTCCCTTGGCTTGGTGAGGAAAATAACAGGTGGCTCTTCAAAATATCACTCAGTTCAGAACCTTTCAATAACCTTCTCCAGTGTCAGCCACAAAGGTAAGAGATTAGTGTGCTGTGACAGGAAAAATGTCAGCCTTGAACTCACCAGTCAAAACAAAAACAAAGGAAATGGGAGAGCTGAAAGAGAAGGCTGTCCATCAGGAAGGGTGGGGAGGAAGCCAAGAGCATGATGGCAGCAGAAGCTTAGGTACCTGAAAAGGAGCGGAAACTCTCAAGCAATGCACTTGCCTCCTGATATGGATGCTTAACTTGACATATGCCAAGGAGAATTCCCAGTTTCCTTTTCTAAAACCTGCTCTCCTGCAAACTGTCCTCAGTTAAAACCAGCTGTTTCAGAAAAATTAAAAAATAAAAGGCAGCTGTTTCATCCATTTGTTTTTGCTGCAGTTCATGGGGTCGCAAAGAGTCAGACAGGACTGAGCAACTGAACTGAACTGAACTGAAGACTGTATCCCTTTTCAAGGTGAAGCTTATCAGAGGACAGTTAACAGTGAACTTGTTGGGACTTCCCCCATGGTCCAGTGGCTAAAGACTCTGCACTCCCAATGCAGGGGGCCTGGGTTCCATCTGTGGTCAGGGAACTAGATCCCACGTGCCACAACTAAGACCCGGTGCAGCCAAACGGATAAATACATTAATAAATAAATATATATGTATTTTTTTTAAAGAGTGAACTTGTTACTAATATCAGGAGAAGCTGCCAAGGTGACTAAGGGTCCACTCGCTGGGGCTTTTGGGAAAGAGAACCTTTTAAAAATTACTGTGAATCGTTTAAAAATCCTTGTAGTTAAAATAAGCACAACATAAAATTTACCGTTTTAACCATGTTAAAGGGTACAATTCACGACGACCATCACTACTTCCACTTCCAGCACTTTTAATCACCCAGAACAGAAACTGCATCCATTAAACAATGACTCCCCACTTTCCCTCCCCAAGTCCCTGGCACTTTCTCTTCTACTTTCTATCTCTGTGAATTTGTCTACTCTAGAAAGTTCACCTAAGAGGAGGGATGTAATATTTGACCTTTTGCGCTGGCTTCTCTTTCACGGTTCATTCCTGCTGTGGCATCTATCAGAATGTCATTCTTTTTTATGGCTGCATCACATTCTACTTTACACAGACACTACATTTTGTTTAACCTTTCACCTAATGACACTTGGGTTGACTTCACATCTCGCCTATTGCATGTGCAAACCTGTAACCCTCCCGTCCACACTGGACACTGTTAACTGGCACAGCTGGTCTCAGGGGGATGATGCTATGATGGGGTGATTCCTATGGATGAGACATAGGGAATAATGGAGACACTGAAGCCTCTTTATCAATGGAGGACTATCTTAGAGCCCCCAGAAATAGTAAAACAATATCCCAAACTGTTGTGACTGAAAGCAAGCCTTAAGCTCACTGTGGACATGGAAACACTCTCCTTTGCTTATACACCCCTAACTCGTTCTTATTTTCATCAAGCCTCAGGCATATTGATTCTGACTTTAGCTCTTTGAAGAAGAGTAGTTCCCAGCACCCACGATGGCATCATCACTAGTACATGGATCGCTCCACCCACAGGTAAGAACTGCAGGTGGCCGTGATACTGACTCCCCGGCCCTGGGCAACTGTGTTGGGAACCACGTCCTTGGAAGAGGTGGCCCCAACATCTTGGTGACAGATATTCAAGAAAAGATGAAAGAAGGGGATGAGAGGAGATTCCAAGGGTGGTGAGGCCACGGTGAGAAGTAAGTGGGGACTGAGGGTGGCACGGACTGGGGCCCTGCTGGCCCGGATCTGAAACGCTAGCTGTAAATTAAACGGGGATATTTGACCTCACTTTCATCCCCTAACCCACTCCTTCTCTGTTGAACTCTGCATGGGCTTTGGTCGTAAATCTCTGTGAGCCTCATATTTCCCTGGAATCATTCACTATTTGGTGTACACATTTCCATGGTGTTCCTCCAGGGCAGGAAGGAGATGGGGCTCGAGGTGGGTAGAAAGGGAATTTGCACAGGCCAGAGCCTCTCAGGGCCCAGGGGACCTGTCCAAGGGCCACCTAGAACCTCAGGCCCCAACAGAGTCTGCCTCTGTGTGGCAGGAAAATTGAGACGTCTGGCTCTCCCCCACCCAAGAAGAAAACCAAGCATCTCTACCGTGTGGGGATGAAAGAGGCTTCCCAGACCCTTTAGACGTAAAGTTTCAGAACAACGGCCCCGAATGTGTAAATGAATCAGAAACACATGTATTAAGTTTCTCATCAAAGTACACACTGGCTTTAAAAATTAAAGGGAAGGGAAGGCTTTGGCAGCATGCCTTCTTGGTTTTTTCCAACCCTCTAGTGTCTGAAGACCTGTCAGAGGGATTTGCCAAACCCAAACATCGTCGGGTTCACCCATCCTTAGCAAAAGCACCAGCTACAGTTTCAAAGTGAAATACCATAAAACCCCTATGAACCGAATTTCGGTTATGTCGAGTTCAGTTTTGTCTGGGATTATGCTGGGTGGGTGGGTGGGGGCGGCTGGGCCCCCTCTACCAGGCCCACCACCCTGGCCCTTGTGACTTTGGAGCTGCTAGGCTTTAGGCCAACCCCTCTCTGTGGCTTCTGGGGTTTGGATGTAGGAACTGACGTCACCCCACCAGGCCATTCTGCTGCCCACCCAGCACTGGGCCAGCTCCTCGTCCCCTGGCCCAGTGGCCTTTCAACTGCTACAACCGCCTAAAGGCCAGAGTGTGAACAATTTCTCAGCAAATTTCAGACCATCTTAAGGACCTCCTGGGTGGCTGGGGTTCAGAAGCACCTCAAGGCTTTGCTAGAAGCTTCCTTGTACTTGGCAAGAAGAGCTTCCTGGGATCCTGCAGAGATAGGAAGTCTTCCTCAGCATGACCACCTTGCTTTGAAGGCCTGGCCCTCACACCTCGAAGCAGAGGAAAACTCGCATCTGAGGTCCCTTCAGGAGGAAGCTGGCCTCTGAGCTAAGGTCGCACACCCTCTTCCGTAAAGCCTTCCCTTTGTCCCTTCTATGTCAGAGCTGTGTGGATGGAACAGCTCGAGAAGACCTACACTCTCTCCTCTGGGGAAACACCCCTCTCTCCTCTTCTAGAGAATTCACTGAGCTTCAGAGACTGAAGAAAATGTGGGAGACAAAACAAAGGAGAAAGCTGTCGCATTCTCCCAAATTTCTACAATAATAAACACGGCCACTGGATTTTCTTGCAGTCCACCTTTTTTTTTTTTGGTCTTTTTGGCTATGCTTTGCAGCATGCGGGGATATTAGTTCTCCAACCAGAAACCAAATCCATGCCCCCTGCATTGGGAGCATGGAATCTTAATCACCAGACCACCGAGGAAGGAAGTCCCTTTTAGAAGTGGTTCCTAAGTCTGGAGACAGCTGCTCTGTCACTGTGGGTCGTGCTGTCTACCCCATGCCTGGCTCCTCCCCTGCAGGTGCTCCCATCTTTACTGCAGGAAAACATCCCTGAGCAGGTTGGGGCCAGCATCCTTCCCCCAAGGAGTTATGTTTCCTCTTTGGCTTAGAGTTTCTGGGAGCATGATGACGACTTTGTAAGGCCATGCCTTGCCATGTCTCTACCTCCGAATGGTTCTGAGATGCATTTACAATGAACTAAATTAATCAATGTTTTCATCTCCCATCCTTAACCAAATAAGTTTACTTTTATTCCATGAATGGGTAAAATGATCAAGTTTATGTTATATATATTTTACTGCAATGTTTTAAAAGTGGAAAAAAGAGTTCCCTGGTGGTCCAGTGGTTAAGAATCTGCCTGCCAGTGCAGGGGACATGGGTTTGATCCCTGGTTTGGGAAGATCCCACACGTCTCAGGGCTGCTAAACCTGTGCACTACAACTACTGTAAATTTTAACAAATCTTTTAAAAAAAGAAGTGGAAAAAAATCAATAAATCCTAGCTTCAAGACATACAGGAAAAATCTGCTATACATATGTGTATTTATATACACATACATATATGTGCATGCCTGTTTGCTAAGTCACTTCAGTTGGGTCTGACTCTGCACCCCTACGGACTGTCACCTGCCAGGCTCCTCTGTCCATGGGATTCTCCAGATAAGAATACTGGAGTGGGTTGCCATGCCCTCCTCCAGGGGATCTTCCCAACCCAGGGATCGAACCCACATCTCTTATGTCTCCTGC
The DNA here is from genome assembly GCA_006408675.1 of Madoqua kirkii. Taxonomy (NCBI): domain Eukaryota; kingdom Metazoa; phylum Chordata; class Mammalia; order Artiodactyla; family Bovidae; genus Madoqua; species Madoqua kirkii. The sequence goes on along the minus strand of SJYC01093551.1, from coordinate 8,172 downwards.
ATTGGCAGGGGAGGTTCTTCACCACTATTACCATATGTGTACACACACACACTAGCGATATATATTAATTTTTCTCCAAGAAAGCTCAGCTACACACACTAGAAGTCAGGAGTGGGGTCTGTGACCACTTGTTCCTATCTGTACAGCTGAGGTATCTAAAAGGCCAGGAAGCAAGATGACTCACCTTGCAGGTATATCAGGTTTTTTCCTTTCACAAACACCTTCCATCTACCATCTAGTTTCATCTTTCCTAACAGCCACGTGGGCAGCCGAGTGAATGAAGAAAACGGAAGCCCAGGGAGTGCCCCCCTCAGACCTCCCCCTGCCAGCAGGCTCCCCCAGGCCAAGCAAAACAACAGGCCAGTGCCTCTCCCCTGTCCGCCTTCCCTTCTCTCTCTGAGAACAGATTCTCAAATCCCCGGACTCTGCCCAGTGGCAAACAGTCTGGGGGCTACAGCGGACCCTCCCCATCCACAGGAGTTGGCCTCCCAGCCCAGGCCCCGAAAGCTGCCTGTGGGGCTGAGCCCACAGCTCTCCCCCGGCGAAGGCCACCTCTCTGCCTGCTGCCCTGTCCTGTGGTGACCGTCAGAGCCTGGCTTCCTGCCAGCTGGAGCTGGAAGGCCTCCCACAACACACACCACTCAGAATGGAAACTTTCTGTTTGTTTTAACGTCCTACCAACTTGACAGAGATATGAGGCAGAATCCTGACATCATGGGCCCGCAAAAAAGGCTGTTGCCTACAATATGTACTTCCAGTTCAAACTCCAGTGAGATAATGAAAATATAAACAAATAAAACAAGAACCTATAAGCTGGAGAAGCCAGTCACTCCTGAATATTAAGGTTGATACTAATTCTTTCAATTCTTGACTTCATTTCACTAAATTCTAATTTGCATTCTTAGTACGGCTTACTGCTTGTTACATTTTGATTTAATAGTGTAGCTTCCAGGGTCCGGTTTCCACCATCAGAATCTTCCAGAACTCTACTACAGCAGGTGCCAGACTCACCTGGAATCCAAGAATATCAGCTTCAGGTCAAGGCTGGCCCTGAACATGAACTGTTGCTGTGCAGCTTGATCTCAGTGATGGCGCTGGGCGGCAGCGACTGGCCCACAGCCACCAGCCCCACGATCTGGTAGCACGAGTCATACAGGGACATGTCCAGCATATACTGCCTGATCTTCAAGTAGCCGCTGCAATGGATGACCTGGGAAAGAGAGGCAGGGTCAGCCTCATACCCACTCTTCCTGACTCTAGGCCTGCTTGCTTTCTGGAATGAGCTGGAATATCCCCAAGTCCACCCTCTACTGAGCCCCGTGGCCAACATGCTGACAGATGCCTGATTCATTGCTTGGAAGAAATGAACTCTGCTTCTTTCTTAGGAGGTAATATCTCCTAAAAGATAATAATTAAATATAAGGGTTGTCTTATGCAACTGACTATGCTTAGGTAACTCCACAAGAGGGGACTCTAATGCACTGCAAAATGGATTTAGGCAAATTAACAGGTTTCCCTCATGGTTCAGATGGTAAAGAATCCACCTGCAATGCAGAAGACCCAGGTTTGATCCCTGGGTTGGGAAGATCTCCTGGAGAAGGAAATGGCAACTCCAGTATTCTCGCCTGGAGAAGTCCATGAACAGAGGAGCCTGGCAGATTACAGTCTATGGAGTTGCAGAGTCAGACACGACTGAGTGTCTAGCACTTTCACTTCAACTCAGGGCCAAGTTGCAATTAGATGGCACACAAAGACATTTGGGAAGCTATGGTTTCTCCAGTAGTTATGGTTTCTCCAGTAGTTATGTATGGATGTGAGAGCTGGACTATAAAGAAAGCTGAGCACTGAAGAATTGATGCTTTTGAACTGTGGTATTGGAGAAGACTCTTGGGAGTCTCTTGGACTGCAAGGAGATCCGACTAATCCATCCTAAAGGAAACCAGTCCTGAATATTATTGGAAGGATTGATGCTGAGGCTGAAGCTCCAAAACTTTGACCACCTGATGAGAACTGACTCACTGGAAAAGATCCTAATTCTGGAAAAGACTGAAGGCAGGAGGAGAACGGGATGACAGATGATGAGATGGTTGGATGGCATCACTGACTTGATGGACATGAGTCTGAGCAAGCTCTGGGAACTGGTGATGGACAGGGAAGCCTGGTGTGCTATAGTCCATGGGGTTGCAAAGAGTTCGACAAGACTTAGAGACTGAACTGAACTGAACCTTTTGTTCCATAATGCGTACTTCAATAATGATTCTTACGCTTATCACCCCCTGATGAGGATGAACTTGGCAACTGTTAACTTGACAGTGATATCATTTGACAAACTGTATCACTCCAGTAAATGAAGAATTCTTTCAGGGCAAAAAGTCCTCATTTTGAATTTTACCTTATTTTTTGGAAATATTTATTTATCTGGCTGTGCTGGGTCTTAGCTGTGGCATGTCGGTTTAGTTGCCCCACAGCATGTGAGATCTTAGTTTTCTGACCAGGAATCAAACCTGCATCCCCTGTACTGGAAGATGGATTCTTAACTACTGGACCATCGGGGAAGTCCCTATTTACTTTATTTATAATTTAAGATTTTATCTACTGATAATAAGCAAAAAAAGATGGTTATTTCTTGGGAGAAAAGCTATGATAAACCTAGACAGCATATTAAAAATCAGAGACACCACTTTGCTGACAAAGGTCCATATAGTCAAAGCTATAGTTTTTCCAGTAGTCATGTAGGGATGTGAGAGTTGGATCATAAAGAAGGCTGTGTGCCAAAGAATTGATGCTTTAGAACTGTGGTGCTGGAGAAGACTCTTGAGAGTCCCTTGGACAGCAAGATCAAACCAGTCAATCCTAAAGGAAATCAACACCAAATATTCATTGGAAGGACTGACACTGAAGCTGAAGTTCCAATACTTTGGGCACCTGATGCGAAGAGCCAACTCATTGGAAAAGACCCTGATGCTAGGAAAGATAGAGGGCAGGAGGAGAAGGGTGCGACAGAGGAAGATGGTCGGATGGCATCACCAACTCAATGGACATGAGTTTAAACAAACTCCAGGAGATAATGAAGGACAGGGAAACCTGGTGTGCTGCAGTCCATGGGGTCACAGAGAGTCAGACATGACTGAGCGATTGCACAACAACAATAAGCAAAAATTCAGAGTGGCTATATAGAAACCCTTCTATTAACAACCGTTCTAGCCAAGAACTGTATACAAGAAAGTGTTTATAGTCTTGCAGATGTCAAATAGAAACATGTGCACAGCTTTAAACCTCAATGTTGGAAGCATTTACATAAGTTACAATCAGTAAAATCGTGAAAGGCTCAAGATCATGCTAACAGTAGTGATGAGCAGCTAAAATGTTCTCTTTTCAAAAATTTACCTCCAGTATTCCCAAATGCACTCAGTCTTTGGAGCTGGAACAAACCTTACCCATGAAACCTATTCTCCCATTTTACTGATGAGGAAATTAAGGAAAAGGTGGATAATGGGTGTTACTTAAGATGAGCCGATCGGATGGGTAATAAGAGTCAGAAACAACTCAGGACCCAAGTCTCCAGAAGAATAGCTACTGTGTGTAGGGCAGTGCTGGAGGCTCCCATCTCTGAGGCTGGGGCTCTGGGACAGCAGATATGAAACTCACTGCCCAGATTATGAAATAAGCATGAGGTGAAGGTCAAAGGGAGGAGCTAGGAGTGAGGCTCAAAGGAGGGGGCTGAGGAGAGGCTGGGAAAAGGCAGACCCTGGGATGGAGAGGAGGGGAGAAGGGTATTCCAGAAAGAGAGGACAAAGGCATAAAGCCATCACCTCTCTTTTCACTTCAACCTCCCTCCTTTTATATAAATTCTCCTGCAAAAAGGCTCCTTTCTGAAGGGATAGTTAGGGAGTTTGGGATGACATGTAAACACTGCCACATTTAAAATGGATAATCAATAAGGTCCTACTGTACAACACAGGGAATTCTGCTCAATGTCATGTGGCAGCCTGGATGGGAGGGGAATCTAGGGGAGAAGGGATACATGTATACGAATGGCTGAGTCACTTCACTGGTTCACCTGAAACTATCTTAATGTTGTTAACTGACTACACCTCAATACAAAGTGAAAAGCCTGAAAAAATAAAAAAGCTCCTGTCCACCTTTCGCTCCAGAGTGATGGGCTTAGGACACTTTTCTCTGCGGCAGGACAAAGTCTAGCTGTGGCTAGTCTAGAGGGACTGCCCTGTGTGCAGAGCAGAACCTGCAGGTGCCAAAGTCAAATATTACCCTTAGCCCCATGTCATCCTGGTCTCAGACAACGCAATCCAGCCTGCCTGGGACATCCTTGTAAAACACCAGCTTTTGCTATGAGCGGTGTCCCTAGAAAGTTCTACATTAGGCGGTATAGAACGTTTGGGTTCCCCCACCTTCCCGTCTGCAGATATTCCTGAATGTGAAGCAAACACAGAGCACAGTGAAGGCCCGCCACCGCCCCCTCTCCACTTGTGAGCCCCGAGGCTGGGTACCTTATATCCACTGCATGTCAAGCCAGCGTTTCTTTTCGCCAAGACACACTTCATTCGAAGAAAGAATGACCTCTCGATCTCATACTCTGAAAGCAGGCAGGAGGTTAGATTGGCAAACTGTCCTACAATGCTTTCCCTGACTTCATCCCCAGGCTCTCAATAAACCCTCTGGGCCGGATCCAGCAGCTAGAGTCCTCGGCTCAGGGCCGCCCAGACTCCCAGCCAGAGCATTTTTGCTGGTGACTAGGCCCTTGCTGGTGGCTCAGAATCCACTTGCAATGCGGAAGAACCAGGTTTGAATCCTGGGTTGGGAGGATCCCTTGGAGAAGGGATCCTGCCTGGAGATTCCATGGACAGAGGAGCCTGCCGAGTTACACAGTCCATGGGGTTGCAAACAGTCGGACATGAATGAGAGACTAACACTTTCACTTTGAGGCCTCCAGTGGTTTGAGGAGACTAGCCTGGCCCTGTGTGGCTTCCATGTGCTCCGGAAACACAGCCATACCAACCTGGGAAACATCAGCCTGGGGCCAAGGTGAGAATCTCTGTGTACGGACCCTGCCCAGCTCAACCTGCCCGTGGTCCCCTGTGGCAGCCATGTAGAGGCCTGGTACCTGGAGAATTGCCTTGGCCAGCCCCAGGCAGGTGCTGTGCCTGCCTAGTAGCTTAGAAGCATCTGACTTTCCCCATCTGACTCAGGACTCAGAAGTGCAGGCCTTTCTCTGGCAGAGGGAGCCAGCCCCAGGGTGCCTCCCACCAGTGTGCCCATGACCATGGGCACCAGGACTGCCCAGCCACATGGGACTGGGCACAGGGCCCAGTGGACCCACTGGGCCTGATCAAGCATTCACCCTGCGTTACAGCACTGGGTGGACCCCGCTCCCCACCCACTCCTCCTCTGGCTGCCCAAGCCTTTCCTTCATTCCCTTCCAAGCCCTCACACACAAATCTCCACCTCACTATTAAAGATGCAGACATCTCCCAAGAAAACGGGCTTCCCACGTGGCTCAGTGGCAAAGAATCCACCTGCCAACACAGGAGACGTGGGTTCGATCCCTGTGTTGGGAAGATCTCCTGGAGAAGGAAATGGCTACCCACTCCAGGATTCTTGCCTGGGAAATCTCATGGATGGAGGAGCCTGGTGGGCTACAGTCCACGGGGTCACAAACAGTCGGACACGACTGAGGTGACTAAACAACCTGAGAAAACACCCTCCGCCTTACTGAGCGGACATCAGCTCTCTGGGCACGGACGGTAGAGAGAGTCCTCGCCCCAGGTGAGAGCGAGATCATTCCACTCTAAATAAACAGCCATTTGGTGGTGGTTAATAAATTAATTTTTAAAGAAAGGTTACCACAGGGAATGGATGCCTTGTGCCCCTCCCAGTCGCCTCAGAGGCCCCGACTCCCTCAGTAGGCGGGGCTTTCACGTTTACCCATAATTCCTCCGGCGAGGCTGGGGCCAGGGAGCTTCCCCTTAACATCGTGGCTAGTCTGTCACGTTTCCACGCTCAGGTATGAAAACCATCACCCCCAGGAATTACACAGTTTTGGAAAGAGCCCCAAGTCTCACACAATTACCATAAAACAGTGAGGCCAGTTCAGACGCAAAAAAATAACTCTGAAGATGAGAAATCGGGGAGAAAACTAACCGCTTGTGAACCTCAAAGCCTGAACACTCAGTTGGCTGTGGAAATGAGTCCCACACAGACCCCACCTCTCCCAGACCCACTCCTACTGTGTTGTTGGCTCACCTCACATGTGAACCCCACGGGGAAACTGGATGTGTCTCGCCATAATCCCAACTCTCGTTTGCTGTCATTGTCCAAACACTTTTTAAAGGCTTGGAAGGTAAAATGAAACCGGAGCTAATGGCAGAAAGCCCACTCCCCTGCAATCAACTCACTGTAATTTTTAAAACAACACATCCAGTATCTTGTAAAAGCCTGTAGTGAAAAAGAATCTGACAAAGAATATATAGAAAACCGTATCACTTTGCTATCACCTGAAACTAACACATTGTGAGCCAGCTATACTTCAATTAAAACAAATAAGCACAACATAATGTTCTGAGGGATTCTCTTAAGATTCCAGCGGTCACTGTCCAACTTTAAACAACTGCACAGTGAAAGCACTAGATTCAGCAGCAACGTGCTCTTTTAGCTCTCATTTTGTTAGACATTACTTCTTTAGAGTCGTATTCCTGTTCATTTATGCAGCCAGACAATTTCCAAGGACTTAAGCGCCAGAGGTCACAGCTACAATTAAGGCCCCATCTCATCTCAGAAACCAGCTTACCAGTGTCCATCCTTGGTAGACTCATGGTGACTATTTCTGGGGCTAAAACAGGAGGGCTGCGGAGCTGGATCTGCAAGCGGTTTTAAAACTGAGAGTGCTAGTCTGTGTTCTCTCCTCCTAGCCTTAGAAGGATCCATTCCAGGAGGAAGCAATAAGAATGGAATCCATTTTTTTCCCCTCTGTGGCTGGCTACCCCATTCTCATCACATTTGACACTTCTTCTTTGGCATTTTATCTCACTGCGGAATTTTGGCTGAGTTGGAATTCCATAGCCCAAAGCAGACAAGTGACATATTGGTCAGCATACTGGCTGGTCTCATTGGACCATGGGAAGGAATTACAAGGCCAGGGCCTTTGGGTTAAGTCTTTCTGTGTCTTCCTAGCATGCGTAGCAGTTGTCAATAAAGGAGTCTTTTGTGTGAAGACTGGTTCCACATAGTCCATGGAACAGCCATGCCACATCTATTCTAAGGTGCTTATCACAGTGGGCTATAAATGTGCTACTTTATTAACACATAAAATAACAAGATCCTGCAACAGAATCACAACTCCTGAAATTTCAAAGCAGTGGTGAGCATAACCAATATGTTTAAATACCTGCAACAACTATAACATGAAGTGAAAATACCTGTGATTTCTGTTGTAGTCAGAGCCACAGGTACGAGTGATAGTAAGATAGCTTGCTGTCTACAGTCTACAAGCAAAGGAAACGCTAGATCTCCACTAAATAGGGAATAGATGTAATTATCTCATGCAATTTCATGGTTTCCCTGAGTCTTATCCTCAGACCCTGTGGTTAAGAAGCCCAGATCTAGACCTGGGTTGTTGGCATTCTAAACCAGGAGCACCTTAGGAGGGAAGGCTTGGACCACTTTTCTCTGTCTCCTGCTCTGTACCTCTCAGTCTCCAGCACATGAAAGATCAGCAGTATTGCTTTAAAGGACAGAGGCATAAAAGCAACCCCCTACTCGGTGCACGCTCCATGTTTGCTGGAGGGACCCTGGATAGGCAGCGTGGGAAACAAAGCCCTTAAGTCATGACAAAGAGCATCATCTGGCATTCATTCTGGTTTCTTTCTGTCTGAAGAAAATACCTTGGAGCAAGTGATGGTGAAGAGGCTGGTGGGCTGCCAGGACAGCCGTCATCTCATCATGGTCCGAAGGATGGATATACTCATAAATGCTGTTGCCTGTGAGCTCCACCTGCCATGGAAAGGAAGGGGGGAAAGGTCAAGAATTTTCTTTAGGACTTTGGGGAGGTGGGGAGGGAAGAGGTGAAGTTGTATCACAGGTGTGCACCCTCCAGGGAGAAGCAGGACCTTGATCTCCGCTTACAACCCACACCCTCCCCACCCCCGCCACCCCTAC
>SJYC01093550.1:0-20555 GCA_006408675.1 Madoqua kirkii | reverse complement strand
GAAACGTTTGCCCTTTTTCAATCAGCGCTCAACTGTCTCCCAACAGGGCCAGGATAGTCCTGAGTAGGAGGAAGTGGAATAAAGGATGGAAAAGGTGCGCCATGGATCAGGGGACCCTCTCAGCCTGGGCAGCATCCTTCACATGGGAGGTGCCTTAAATCAGACTGAAGGGGCTTCCCTGGTGGTCCAGAGGTTAAGAAACTGTTTGCCAATGCAGGGGACATAGGTTTGATCCCTGGTCTGGGAAGATCCCACATGCCTCAGAGCAGCTAAGCCCACGACTACTGAGCGGGTGCTCTAGAGACTGTTCTCCACATCAAGAGAAGATACTGCAGCAAGAAGCCTGCACACAGCAATTTAGACCCAGCACGGCCAGAAACAAATAAATAAATCTTGAAAAAAGAAAAAGAAAAACCAGACCAGAGCCAGGCCCATTCTTGACCTGCTGCCCTCGGGAATGGGTGGCCAGGAGATGTCCAGAGCAGACAGCACCTGCCCTCGGGGGCTGAGAGGGGAAACTTGGGGGCTCCCTTTGATTAAGGATGACTCTCCCCAACAAGGTCCTTCCCCAGGCCTCTTTCACATGGACAGAAATTCGTCTGTTCCAGGGTCACTATGTTAACCCCATGGCTCCCACTTGTGGGTGTGGCTGGCTGGCTGAGTGACTGCTGGGAGCAGGTGGACCACTCCAGTGAGCCACGTGACCTGAGGGCTGCTCCCCTGATACGCACACACCACCTACTCTCAGACACACCCCATGGAGGAGCCCACGCAGGCCTGGAGGCCATGTCCCTGCTGGACCAGACTCGGCTTTTTGCATTTAGGCATGGGCCTCCCCAGGAAAGTACCACAGTCACCATCTCTCCACAGAAGTCCCTAGAGATGACTCACAGATCCTAACCTTGAGAACTTCTGGATTGTTCTCCCAAACACAAGTGTCACGATAGGGGATGACAGAGGTCCTCGGGACCTGGGCCCGCTCTCCCATCGGAAGATGGGCCGTCATGCAGAATGTTCCAAAACTACCACCAACAGTGCAGCTTTCTGAGCAGTCGTGGTGGATCCTCTTTCAGAGATCGACAGTGCAGGCCAGGTTAGCGAATCAACGCACCAGGTATCGGTCAGGGCCCCTGGGGCGGTGGTGGTACTTCTACTACAGCCAGTGGGAGCCCCACAGCCCAGTGCAGGAAGACGCAGAGAGGTGAGGAACTGCCTTTGGGTGGCACAGAACCTTAGGTGGGTCTGAGAAACCTTCTCAGCCCTGCCCCGGGGGGAGAGGGCACCATCCAAGAGCAAAGCCAGGCTTGTCCCAACCACCCCTTCGTGGCTGTTCTTTTATTTTTATCTTTATTCTACGTTACAATACTGTATTGGTTTTGCCAACAGTGACATGAATCAGCCACAGGTGGAGATGATCTCCCAATGCTGAAGCCCCCTCCCACCTCCCATCCCATATCATCTCTTTGGATCATCCCGTGCACCAGCCCCAAGCATCCTGTATCCTGTATTGAACATAGACTGGCGCTTCGTTTCTTACATGATAGTATATGTTTCAATGCCACTCTCCCAAATCATCCCACCCTCTTCCTCTCCCTCAGAGGCCAAAAGTCCATTCTATACCTCTGTGTCTCTTTTGTTGTCTCACTTACAGGGTCATCATTACTATCTTTCTAAATTCCATATATATGTGTCAGTATACTGTACTGGTGTTTTTCTTTCTGGCTTACTTCACTCTGTATAATCGGCTCCAGTTTCATCCATCTCATTAGAACTGAGTCAAATTTATCCTTTTTAAGGGCTGAGTAATACTCCATTGTGTATATGTACCACAGCTTTCTTATCCATTCATCTGCTGATGGACATCTAGGTTGTTTCCGTGTCCTGGCTATTATAAACAATGCTGCAATGAACATTGGGATACATGTGTCTCTTTCAATTCTGGTTTCCTCAGTTTGTATGCCCAGCAGTGGGATTGCTGGGTCATAAGGCAGTTCTATTTGCATTTTTTAAGGAATCTCCACACTGTTTTCCATAATGGCTGTACTCGTGGCTGTTCTTAATCAGAGCAGAGACCTTCTGAAAAAGGGGAGCCCTGACGGTGCCCCCTAGTGCAGCCCCAGCAAGTGATTTAAAGGAGAGGTTCTCCCAGGAGCTACCATTCCAAACCAGGGTCAAGGCCATCATCAGGCTGGGGGGCCACGGAGAGGTGAAGGGGCTCATCCCCTCTTCCCACCCACTTTCTCCAATGTGTTAAGATGTTTAAGAGTTGTCTGTTTATTCAGAACAAATTATATTTCTGGTCCAATAAGTAATCTTGGGTTCCTGGCCCACTAAGTAATCTTGGTCCCTAAAAAAATGGTTTTCTCAGTACTACTTTCTATATTATTCATGGGATGTTTTCCCCAATATTATACAGACCAATAGAGAGAATCTGCTTACAGAAACCCTCCCTCTCTACCTCCCCAACCTGGCACTTCCCTGATGACCCACATGGATATTTGCCTACGTAGAAAGTTACTCTGTCAGGGCCTTCTCTGGTGGTCCAGTGGCTAAGACCCCGAGCTCCCAGTACAGGGTGCCTGAGTTCAATTTCCTGATGAGGAGCTAGATCCCACATGCTTCAACTAAAGATCCTGCATGCTGCAACTAAGAGCCAGCACAGCCACAGATATTAAAAAAAAAACAAGACAAGAACCTACTCTGTGCCAAGTTTTATTTTTTAAAAGTTAGTACATGATTTCATGAAAAAAGAGTAAAAATGAAATATCCTTAAGTCAGTCCTGTTAATCCTTAAAAAAGTTTAAACAAACCAGCAACTCTCAAGTCAGCTGTTTCCTGAGGCAGCCCTAAAGATTCTGTCAGGTGGAGAATAATGGAGGCTAATCAATAAGAAAGCTATTTTTTTTTTCTTCAATGGACTCACAATTCCAGTGGCTTATTTTTAAAAATGAAAAAATAAATAGCATGTGTGTGTGTGTGGTAGCCTATCATTTCTCCCTTAACCTGGGTTTTTAGAGAAAAATGACAACTCTGGTTTGCTTGGAGTTTGTTTTTAGAAAAAAGTAACTGATGTCTTTGTAGAGAAACATCTTCATACATTTGCAAGTCTTTTGACTTGCATCTGGACTCATAGGGATTTGATTTGTGTTTTAATCCCTGAAGTAGCTTCATCTGTTCCCAAAGAGCCTGTTCTCATCACATGCCTTTGGAAAATAAGAAGAGTGCAGTCCATGAATGAAAAAGCTTGGTTTTCTGTACACTCAGGTTCGTGATAAACCTCTAAGGCTGTCTAGGAAGTAAAACAGTCTTCAAATCACAGAAATGTTTTTAAAGAACAAATTTGGGAATGATAAAACAGTGCTGACCTTGACTCAAAATTATGGTTGACATGGTGTTTCCTGTATTGAGATATCTATTCGTGCTTTTGAATGTTGAAAGTAATGTGACTACCTCACCAGAAAAAAAAAAATTATGGTTGTCTCTATAAAACTCCCAGCTCTCATACATCAACCTTATTAAAACAGACACTCAATGTGATATTTTAGTATTTGTAAAACCCAGCTAACTACAAAATGAATTGCTTTCCTACTAAGAGCTTTTTTATGTTTTGCTGAATAGCTTTCCTTCCTGCCAAGAGAACTATATATGATAAATACAGCACTAAATGGATATATTCTGGGTCGGAGGGGAAACTCGCCAGTACTCTGGAAATACACATTGCTCTGCTTTGGGTGTTTTGCTGACTATGGTAAATTAAGCATTTTAAAATAAAATGGTTTGGGTTTCAGAGTTCAAGTTATGTCAACAAACATTAAATGCTGTTCTTTCTCTTTATTTCAAAAGTGAAAGGATTAAGTCTTATGGCTCCAAACAACACCACGGTTATTTTTACAGTTGTGCTTCCGGCCATACTCTCAAACATTACAGTTTCCTTTATGTAGCTCGTGAACGGCTATTTCATACGTATCTATGTTACGTGAGAATGCATGTTAGTTACCTAGATATTATATACCATATGCAACTTTGGTAAGGAAATTTAAACCACAAGCATACTTTAAAATGTTTGAAGAAATACACAGCAGGTATGCAAGGCTTTTTTCCTGCTTTAAGTCTAAGTTAATTAATAAAAAAACCATGAAACTAAATCATTTAATAAACTTGGTGGATAAAGAGTGCTTCCTCAACTCTACCTCTTCCGAGCAGATGTAAGTTTGTCTTCATGAATTATTTTGGATTATGAGTGTGGCATATACCAAATAGAATTTACAAGTCAAAGCCTGACTTTCCCCACCCCCCACAATGCTTGAATTATGGGCTGAGGAGATAATTTGAATTTGAGGGTTCTGTCATTTTTTTGGTACCAAAGTCTGACAGCAAGGATGGTCACATTTACTAATTCAAAAGTAAAAATAAATTAGTAAAATGAAGTAGACTTACTCCAATACGTGCTTTTAAAAAAGTTCAATAAAAGGCTTTGAACTGGGATGGGTTTATTAACACATAAAGAGTCATTTTTATACTCTCAGATAATTCAGAGTTATTTAGATAAGTGTAGATTTTAAAAAATCACTTTGCTATGAATTATCACACAATTATGGCAAACCTAGGAGTTTATGTTTCCTAGAAGCTGCTAACATAGACTTTAACCCCCAAATTAAGGTGAAAGAGTCATTACTTAAAGAGATATTATTATTGAGAGTAACTGAAACTTCTGGGAAACAGAGGGTGTAGTGTAAATATAAGCTATTATCACCCTTATTCATCAGAAAACCTTTTTAAAAGGTTACTCTTGACTAGTGGGTAAAATTTTATCAACACTTTTATCTCTGGTGATTTAAAAAATCTTGAGGCCTATTTTAATTTAAGTTTTCATGTTTGATATATTTGTCTGACTTGTTACCACTAATAAAAATAATCCAAAAGGTGCAAACATTTTTTTAAAGAGAAGTTGGGTGTTTGACATTCTTTTCAATACCTTATTTTACTATTTAAGAAGACATAAAAAAATACACTTTGTGATTCGGCCTAGATTTCCTTCTGCAGAGTTAATCGTGAACAGGAGGTAGATTTGAGGGTAAAGTTTGTTGTTGCTTATTTAAACAGTTCACCATGAAACACTCCCCAGACGACGCCGGGAAAGTGTTTTTGTAGCTGGAGGCTGACACTGGGATAGTCCCGCCAGGAGAACAGAAAAAAAATCAGCCAGGCTCAGAAATGGTCAGTTTAACTTACTTGAAAAGGACACTTCTCTGGGCAACGTACAGACAAAAGGCATCTCTACAGCTTTCCTGGAAAATGGTAGTGTATAACTCCCTCCCCTTTCAAAATTATGATATACAAACTTTTATGTCTGCATTATGACTGAGAGGAAATATAGTTTAAATTGTGATTCTGATTAGATTTCCATTTGTGGTGTTTATCATGAACACGAGCTGTATATGTTACCTAGCCAGTATTTTGGTCATTTTTAATTATCATGTTCAAAAGCAATCATTTTTATTTCCCACATGAAAAGAGAAAAATGACAGAAGGATATAAGATGCCAGACAGAACAGCCTGATGGAATGAACTGGAATGCCCTGGTATGTACACAGAGCCTTATTATGTGTCAGGACATTTCCCATGACCAAGTATCCCTAATCTGTGCCCACCAAAGGATGCTAACTGAAGTGCAGTTCTAGCTGTGATACTGCTTGGCTTCTGTGTAGCTCCCTATAGTTTATAAATCGCACAGGATGGGCTTTGGTATGATTTTCACTGCGATTCTAAAGAAGCAGCACCGTAGGCGTTACTTTCTTAAGTTATGGTTCAGAGAGATCAACTGCCAAACCTTATCACACAATGAAAACCATACAACTAAATGCATTTCCTTTTTTACTTTGGCTGCTAGGGAGCTCAGATCTGAATCTAATGTTCAGTTAAAGTGATTCTACCCACTTTAAAGTATATTTGGCCAGTCATTTTTAAAGTATGTGAAGTGGGTGGGGGTGGGAGGGAGGTTCAAGAGGGAGGTGACATGTATACTTATGGCTGATTCACATTATACAAAAAAATCAGGACAACACTGTAAAGCAATTATTCTCCAATTAAAAATAAATTTAAAAAAAGTATGCAAAACGTTTTGTCTTATTTGTGACATTATTATAAGGCTAATCAAAAGTTATTATACGTTACATTTAAAAAGTTAAGAAATCTGATCAAGGGCACTCAGCCATACATCAAGTCAGGAGTAGAAACCAGGCTGGGTCCAACTAAAGGGTCTCAAATAATTCTAACCATTCAGAGATTAATAAGGTGAAAATTCAGAGAATAACAACCCTGGAAAAGAAAATAAGAGACAACTTCGTATTTCCGATAGTGCTTCTCCCATTCTGCTGCTGCTGCTGCTAAGTCGCTTCAGTCATTTCCCATTCTACCAGTACACTAATCCCATGAGTCACATAGGTCAAAGAGTCAAACCTTATTAAATCTTATCTGGGAGGCCTGGTATCATAAAAGAAGAGAAGAAGAAGAGAACAGAAAATACTGGACAATTTTAATATGTGATGCATTTTAGAAGACTCTGCAGAAGAAATACACAGGCACAGAAACCCCCTTGGACCTGGGTAAGGATGTACATCCACTGGGAAAGAAGGCTATAAACAAATGCAAAGTTTAAGAAACATCTTGGCAGAAGAAAAAAAAAAAGAATATACCAGATGCAGGTTTCCAAATTGGTAATTCTGTTTTTCAATGAGAAAACTCAAGCCACTTTAATTGGCAGTTTTACTTTGGCTTAACTATAGGAGGAGAGTGGTGCAACACAGATTATTCATCTGCCTCCTGGGAGCTTATTTCCTGTATCTAATTAATTCTGGTGTGTCTTCAGTTGTAATGAAAAAAAGCACTCCGATCACTCACAATGTAAAGAAACATTTAGCCCCTACATGTATTAAACAGTGTGACTCTTAGAACCATGATCCAGGCTTGTTAAATCAGAAATGTGGATGGGCAACCATCAGTAGACTCCCCCACCACCCAGACTGGCCACAGCCTAGACAGCAGCCAGAATCCTCCACCAAACCCTTGGCTTGACGGGACAGATAAAACGGAGTGCCCCTCTCTCCTCTAGGGAACAACCTCCTTTTTAGAAGAGGGCTCCAGGAAAATCGGTAATATTCAAATGTTCTAAAGAAACCAGGACCTTGCTGGGCAAAAAAACAGTAGTAAACTGAGTTTTATGAGTTTCTATCACAAGCATATAAAATGCTTTACTGAAACGACCACTGAACTGGAAAAACTCAGGAAAAATTACCCTGAATTCCATGTGAACACTCATAAATCTACCCCCCTTTTCTCTCTCCCCAAAGCACATTCTGCATAAAATCCATGTTCTACATCAGCTTGCCTCTCTCTTTCATAGCAACTCACAATACCACATGTAGACCATCAAGCGTGCCCTGAAAAATCTCCCTTTGTGAAGTTCTTGTTAGTGGCAGAGAGCTTTACAGTATAAGCAGAGTCCAGGCTAACAGACAAAGCTGACTGTTGCAAAGATATTACTAGGCATTAGCCCCAAAGGAAAAAGAAAGTGGAAAAGTGAAATGTAACACGGAGAAGAAAAACCTAGCCTGTCGGCGGGGAAAAAAAGAACGATTTTGCAATTTTGGATTAAGTTCATACACAAAAGCAGACTCTTGGACAGACTCATTTTCAAGGCTGTCAAGATCCGCCAACGCTTAATTTATTATTTTAATTGTACATAAAATTAAATGATACCCACCTGGGACAAGCCTAAATGTACAAAGCTGTTTCCGAAATATACATGATTTTGCCATCAGACGCTACCACAAAAACAAATCCATCCAAAGTCTGTAAAAGAAAAAGCATCAGGGTTAAGAGACGATAGATGTTAAAGGTGGTCATCACACGGTCACTGGGATGGAGCAATGTATAAAATATTATAATCAACGTATATGGTTAAATGTAAAAACGGAGCCCTGGAGCCGGGAGACAGACGTTAGGTTTCGTTCCCCAGCCAGGTTCTCAAATACTTTTAAAGGACTTTAAAAACAGTCTTACATCTACATCACAAAAATCATGCAAAACATTTGAGAATTCCTATCAAGCTCAGTTTAAACGTAGTAGCTTTATTGTTGGGGTTATTTTAGCACTTAGCACAAATCCGGAGTTCTATGGTACTTAGGGGAAAATCTACCACTGTATAGACCATTTTATGTCATAATTGGCAGCCGTTTAAACCACTAGAACATATGCTTTATTTGCCACAATTTTCTAGTTATCCCTAAGTACCATTTGAATAATAAATTCTGAACACTCCCACTCCCCAGAAAAATAAAAGAAAATACCCGGTTATTTTTAACAGACTATGTCTTCAGAATTAATTATTTAGAATTTGCAAGAGATCAAACGACCTTTGCAAAATTCAGGGAGAAGGATCAATTTCTGAACAATTAAAACCACCCAAAGGATATTCTGATTTTTGCCAAAGCTGGCTAGCCCTCAAAAAAATAAAGTAAAATTATAAGATGTAATTAAGTCAAATGAAAGGTAATGATTGCATTTATGTGTGGCTAGGATAAAGGGACTAAATTATTTTTGAAAAAGGAAACTGCATTTTATTTACCCATTCATATTTTAGATCCAGAACCAAAGAAAAGCAATAAAGTTGGTGAAAGACCCATACAACCCACAACGTCGCCCCATAAAAAATATTCCAAATTAATTTCTGGCCACAAATTCTATTTTTACAGCATGTAATTGAAACCAGATTACCTTTGGTTTTTCTAAATCCGCCCCCTCTTTGGGGGGGGGGTGCCTAAAAAAGAATGTAGAAGTGAAACTTGAAAGATATCCTTACATTCTGCTGTCTCAAATACAATTTTGCTGCAAAACGTCTTTGCCAATTGGACTATCATTAGCTTTCCTTGTGTTGAGGTTGAAATCAACACCTTGATCAGGAGCCCGACTTTCATGTTTCTAAATCAGGTACGAAATATTTTACCAACTAAACTCCTTTTCAAAGATATGAACTAGCTATTGCTAAAGTTATCATCATGTTGGCCCATTTTCCATGCTTAACTCCAACATCATGAAAGATATACATGAATTGAAATAATAGCGGCTATATGTGGAAAAGAAAAAAGTTGTATCATAATTAAATTCTGAACGTTGCCAGTAGTAGCTTAAAAAATAATACTCTTAATGGAAAATGTTGGTTCTGCCTTCAGAGCTGCAAATGACCTAATGCGTTTGCGTGTGTATTAACTGCAAAACCGCCCATCCACAGACACACTCCGGAATTAAATAAATGTACAGTGGAGAAACTTGAGGGCTCTGACTTTGCCGCCAGGTTTTCAGTGGCGCTCCTTGGCACTTAGTTGTCGCTGATATTAGTGTCACTTGTAATACGAAGGAGCATCAAGCACGCAAAATACCCGCGCGGCGCCGGACGTGAGCTTGGGGGCAGCGCGCAGGGCGAGGGAAGGGCTCCAACAGCGCCATTCCCGGGCGGGCTCGCGCACCGCCCGCTCTCTGTTGGGAAAGCCTCGGGCTTGAAACATCCCGGGAGCTTCTCTTCCCCGGCGCGTGCATTTAAAAAAAAAAAGAAAAGAAAAAGAATATCACACTAGGGCATCTGGGGGCAAAAGGGTTTTGAACAGATCTGCTTTTTAGAAGCGCGGACCCAAGTCCCCGAGTTTCGAAGCCAACTTTTTTTTTTTTTTTTTAAGAAAACAGAAAATAGAAGGAGGAAATGCAAAATAGCTCTCGGCAGGCATTTTTCGGTGGCAGAGACAAATGACGGGAGGGGGGAATGAATCGGGTCGTTGATGAGGCTCTGTAAAGGGCATTTGAAAGACTCCGAGACACCAGGACTTGCTGTCCCCACCTAGCGCCAGCCCCGGACTAGCGTGCGCCCGGTTACTCCGCCCTGGCCCCAGACACCGCGGGGGGGAAACCCGAGGTCAGGGCGGTTTAACAGCCCCCGGCTGAATGGCTGCAGGCTGGGGCGCTAAGCGGCGGACCACAGACCAAGTCAGGGCTTCCTCGGTGAGCCAGGGGCGCCGCACCACGTCCTGAGCTGCCCCCACTTAAGAGCTGGACCACTCGGGTGGAACAAGGCTCCGCCCGGTGTGGTGTGACCTCAGGCCTGCGGCTTAACCTTTCTGTGCCTCGACTTCTTCCTCTGAAAAAAATGCAGTTAAAAATAGTACACACTTCTAAGCGAAGAGATGATATAGTAGATTTAGAATAGCATCTGGGCCCGGCAGTGAACCGGCCCTCCGCCGTCAACTGCTGAGATTCATTCTCCAAAGACACAGCCAAGCATCAAGCACTTCATTGCTCCCTCTCTCTGGCTTGGAGTGTCCTTGGGCCTTGCTTCTCTGGCTCCAGCGCCTGGCACGGTGTCAGGCATAGAGCAAGCGCTCTGAAACAGTCTGCTGAGAAAAGTCAGGTTGTAGAGGACTTCACCCTTCCCCTAGGTCTCAAGGGCTACAGAGTCCTGGGGGCAGGAGTTGAAAGGATGCTAGGTGTGAGGTTCGTGGGGGGCCAACCTGAGGTTGCACTGGCTGTGCAAAATTCACATGGGGCCCCCGGCGTCCCCCTCCCCAGAAGAGGAGTTATGGGGAGTCTGTTGGCCTGAAGTCTGATTGTTGTTGACCTCTTCAGCCTGGGGGTTGGTCAATGGACCTTCCACAGGTTCCGTGAGAAGGGGACCCCCCCAAGACTGGCCTGGCAGGTCAGAAGGGAGGCCCCATGGGGTGCAAGGCCTTGGGTGGCACAGCGCTTCTCCTCCCCCTCCCCTCTCATGGAGACCCCACTACCTGCAGCAAGTGCGATCCCAGCTCCTTGGCGACACTGTCCAGGGGCCCCGCGCGGCTGGGCTGTCCCCACGCATCTCCTAAACCTGGACGGGAACCAAAGCAAACCGGTAAACGGCAGCACCGAGCCAGCGACCTCCGCCCCCAGTCACCCCTTCCTTGGCCTTCGATCAAAATGAAAAAAGGGCAGAGGAGAAATTCCCACAGAGGCCTCCAGGTCCAAGGCTGCCTGGCCCGTAGGCAGCTCCTCTGGGTCGCCCGCAGGCTCACTGCTCTGAAATTACCACTTTATCTAACATGCCACAAGGTAATCTAATCTGCTTTGAAATCGGCCATCTCATATCCAAACAGGGATATGGATTCAACTAGTAAATATTACCTCCAAAGGTACCCCCTCTCTCCCTCCCCTGTGAAGCTGGCACCTACGTATTTTCCCAAAGACAGAGCGGCACACACTTAGAGCCCTGGCCGTCTTAGAGGCGGCTTTGCTTTTTTTTTTTTTTTTTAAACTGTTTCAATCTTCTGGAATCCTCCCAACTCCCTGACTTTTCAGCAGCCCCCTCACAGGCCCCAGAAGCACTGACCTTCTTCCAATCCAGGAGCCCCAACCTGGAAAGGGGTTCCCTGGGGGCTTCCCCACGGTGAACTCCTAACTCACCAGCAGCTGGGGGGCGGGGATGGACCGAGGGCCGGGAGGGCGGTGTATATACTAGACAGTAACTGGGAGGTGTTTGTTGTCACACAATCAGGGTCTCGCAGCCCCTCTGCTTCTTAACTGACCCCAAAGCCTCCGGTGGCTCCCCACCACCTCCAGGAAGGCCACTGGTGTTGCAGAAAGCGGCCCAGGGGAAAGGCAGTCCTGCTCAGCAGAATATCCCTCTCAAGTGCCCTCAGCTCAGCCCCTGTGATCCCGGGGGCTCCCAGGCTTTCTCTGCAGGAAGCAGGAAAGCCCGGTGAGATTGCGGCGCTAAGTGCCAGCTCAGAGGGACCCGCAAGCCGCTCCCTGAAATCCTTCCTGCCTGCGGCCTGGCCCGAAACCCTCCAGCGATCCCCAAGGCCAGTGCTGGTGCTGGTGCTACGTGGTGAAGGCTGGTCACCGCTGTCCTAGCACCCTGCTCCCTCCAACCTGGGCTGTGACCCTACACAGGGAGCTGGGATCTTGCCTCTGGGTCAGAGGGCGTCCCCTTCCTCCAGGGCAGACCAGACCCCTGGCTGCAGCTCCCAGGAGTGTGGGGCCAAACCCGGGGCCAGAGCGAATCCGAGAACCACTCCCAGGACAGTCCCCCTGAGTGGCGAGTGGCACCTGGGTCTCCCCACTGTCCCTGTGGGGCACGGGGAGCACCGCAGCTTCTGGAACTTTCAATCCCAGAGGGCGGAAATCGCACCTCCCCCAGTGCCTGGGTGCCACAGGGCCCAGAGCACCTCCAGGCCCAGGGCCCCCCAGAGGCCCTGGAGACCCCTCTACCAGCCAACTCTACTAAGCAACTAAGAAAGGTGTGGCCTCTATGTCTCTTGGAGGTTTATCCTGGTCTCCCCATAAGGAATTGGTTCATTCTCGCATAGCCCGATCTCCCAAATACCATCACCACTCCCACCCCACTCCCCAGACCCCACCTCAGAGGGGAATGGAGGTGTGTCTTTAACCTCAGGAAACCACTGTCCACCCCATCCCCAAGGATGGCGGCGGTAACCACAGTACAGGGCCGTAGGCAGGGCCTTCCTCCCAACACCCAAGCGCCTGCTGATGCTGGCACTTACTCCATTTAACCAGAAATGGAAAGAACCAAAATGTGAAGTCCCTGGAGGCCTGAATGAAGAAAAAAGTATAATGAGGGTCCAGGAATTCTGATGTCCGCCAGTCAGCAAACGCAGCTGCTAAACTGTCCTTTAGCCCACTCCTGGTCCCGTGCCCTGGTCTGGGCCAGGCCACCTCTGCCTGGCTCTCTGTGGACAGTGGGCACAGTCCCTGACCCGCACTCCTCAGAAGGCCTGGGTCTGGGAGACCTGGGGAAATCTGCACCTTTGGGAATGACCCCCCCACACCAGACTCCCTAGGTCTCCCCAAAGCCTTCCAGCCTCACACACCAAAGCGCACTGGCTACACAGACCAACTTTCTGTGTAATTCAAATAGCTGGATACATCAGGGGAGCCTGTCCTCTTATTATAACGTTTCCTACAATTTCTCGATTTCTCCACGCCTCTGCTTTGCCAGAGGGAGATTTGGACCTGGCATGAGTGGGGTGGGCGGTGGGAGGCTCTCATCAAACTTCCCTGCCCCCAGGCCACCTCACAGGGTGATGGGGCTGCCAGCTCTTCCATTAGAAACCGCTGTGCGTGAGGCCTTTTCCCTGGGCCCATAAAAATCTACTTTGGGCTGGATGCAGAGACTAAAGAAGGTAAGGTTTGTAACCAAAAAAAAAAAATCATCTTGTTACCATAAAGCCATATATACTCCTGAAAAAGTGAGCTGCTGGATACATGGTCCTTATTTGGACCTGACAAAAAGCTTCCTTTGCTAGAAAAATGAGGAAAGGTGTAAGAAAAGGCTGGGCTGAGCTCCTCCGGGTTTATGTCGTTGGCAATCTGTCTTGCCTGATTCTGGGAAATCCCTGCAACCATACCAATGACTGGAGCAGATGGGGTTCCCAACCTGGCCTGTGGTTTCCAGCCAGGGTTTGGGGTTCTGAGTGCCCTACATGTGTTGGCAGTGGGGGGCACTGTCTGATGCTGGGAATCTAGATGGCTGGGTCGTTGCCGGGGGTGGTTAGCCACAAGGTCACAGGAAAAGGGAGACAGGTATCCCCTTTCTCCTTCTGCCTCCAAAGGTCTGTGGGTGACCTTGTACCCACACTCAGTGGGCTATTTGGTTTCAACCCTGCCAGGCCCAGCCCGCCAGTGTTAGTCATTAGTCCCTCAGTCTTGTGTGACTCTTTGTGGCCCCATGGACTGCAGCCCGCCAGGCTCCTCTGTCCATGGGACTTCCCAGGCAAGAATATTAAAGTGGGTTGCCATTTCCTTCTCCAGGGGATCTTCCCCATCCAGGAATCGAACCCCGGTCTCCTGCATCTCAGGCAGATTTTTTTTTTTTTAACCATCTGAGCCACTTGGGAAGCCCGCCACAGAAGCTACCTAAACATGGTCTCTCCTCTCTGGGTGCTCAGGTAGTCAGTCAACGAACAGTTTTTGAAAGAGCACCGGCTGTGCCTGGGTGCAGGTCACAGGCCATAAACATCAGATCACATAAATAAGTCGATTCCTTGCTGAGGCGGGAGACTAGAGGGGTTCCCTCGCCGAGGTATCAGGTCTCACCCTCTCAGATGAAGGGACACACACGTGGAGACCCAAAGGAGGCAGTTGGGTCTGCTCCTCTGGACCCAGGAGCAGAACCCACGTATCCAGTAACGAATGGGTCCAGACTTGGAGAAGAACTTCCTGACCGATGGTGATTCTCACAGTTCCCCCAGTGCAACCTTGGGTACCGAAAATGGGGGTGATTCAGTTCCTTCCCAGCCTTGGAACGGTTGGTTTTCACGGAGCTCCCTGAAAAATCCAGGCCCTAGAACTCTCTTCCAAACCGACAGCTGCACAGCGGAGGAGACTGAGTATTGAGGAGAGCGGCTGGTAGAGACGTCCCAACGGAGCCTGGCTCTGGGTTGGGGTAGAGGAAGGGGGGTTCCAGCCTGTCCTACTTGGCCAAGAGTAAGCGTTGCACCTCGTTCAGACCACCGACAACTGGAAGAGACCAGCGACCTTGGACCCTGTCGTCTGACGCTTACACCTTGAAGGATGGGGTGGGTGAGGCCTCGTGGCCAGTGCATGCCCCTCCAGGCTTCCAGGTGCACACTCCGGAGCACCCCCAGCCAGTCTAGAGCACTGGTCAACTGCCCAGAGGTGAATCTGAGCACCCCCAACCACCAGGGCCCTGCGTCTCTGGGTTCCCATCACCACTGCCGGACTCTCCGGCTCTGTGAGCCTCCTCTCCCAGACCTGGCGCAGAGCCTGGCAGACTTCCAAGTAGGGACGAGAGAGAGGGTTGTAAAAACCCACTTTCATCTAAAAAAATATGTCTACTTGAAAAAAAACAACCACCCTACATTATTTCAGGCTGTGGTAGGAAAAGGCCTTGGATCTGTGACCCCAGATCGGTTTAGGGCGTGTTTCTCCTTACCGAAGCCTCTAAATCAAAGTGTTTCCTTCCCCATCAACTGTTTCTAGGACGGCCCCCACCCCAGCCCTCACCTTGGCACTCAGGTGTGTCGGGGCGGGGTGGGTGGGAAAGGTTCTGCCTGAACCCAAACCCAGACAAATCCGGCCACTGGAATAACACAGGCCTCCAACCCCACAAGCTCGCTTCTCTGGAGTAAAAGGTTGTCACATGAGCTGTGGTCCCTGACTCTCTCGCGTGCCCACACCTGTCTGGGGTCTTAGGGGGGCTGGTGGTGGGAGGAGGGGCTCTGTTCTCTCCCCATAACCAGCCTGTTTCCAGCTCTGCTCCTCAACTAGGGACGTGAAGCCAGTCTCTTCCGCAAGAGCTTTCTGGACAAGTGTCCAGAAGGAGGCCACTCTCTGGGAACCCCAGCTCCTGGGAAGGGGGCCTAGCCCTGGTGACTGGCCAATCCTCCTCCCAGCTTTTAGCGTTGCACCTCGTTCAGACCACCGACAACTGGAAGAGACCAGCGACCTTGGACCCTGTCGTCTGACGCTTACACCTTGAAGGATGGGGTGGGTGAGGCCTCGTGGCCAGTGCATGCCCCTCCAGGCTTCCAGGTGCACACTCCGGAGCACCCCCAGCCAGTCTAGAGCACTGGTCAACTGCCCAGAGGTGAATCTGAGCACCCCCAACCACCAGGGCCCTGCGTCTCTGGGTTCCCATCACCACTGCCGGACTCTCCGGCTCTGTGAGCCTCCTCTCCCAGACCTGGCGCAGAGCCTGGCAGACTTCCAAGTAGGGATCGAGAGAGAGGGTTGTAAAAACCCACTTTCATCTAAAAAAATATGTCTACTTGAAAAAAAACAACCACCCTACATTATTTCAGGCTGTGGTAGGAAAAGGCCTTGGATCTGTGACCCCAGATCGGTTTAGGGCGTGTTTCTCCTTACCGAAGCCTCTAAATCAAAGTGTTTCCTTCCCCATCAACTGTTTCTAGGACGGCCCCCACCCCAGCCCTCACCTTGGCACTCAGGTGTGTCGGGGCGGGGTGGGTGGGAAAGGTTCTGCCTGAACCCAAACCCAGACAAATCCGGCCACTGGAATAACACAGGCCTCCAACCCCACAAGCTCGCTTCTCTGGAGTAAAAGGTTGTCACATGAGCTGTGGTCCCTGACTCTCTCGCGTGCCCACACCTGTCTGGGGTCTTAGGGGGGCTGGTGGTGGGAGGAGGGGCTCTGTTCTCTCCCCATAACCAGCCTGTTTCCAGCTCTGCTCCTCAACTAGGGACGTGAAGCCAGTCTCTTCCGCAAGAGCTTTCTGGACAAGTGTCCAGAAGGAGGCCACTCTCTGGGAACCCCAGCTCCTGGGAAGGGGGCCTAGCCCTGGTGACTGGCCAATCCTCCTCCCAGCTTTCCTAGCTCTGACCCCAGCCTCCCTAGGCCCAGCACGGATCACCAGATGGCAGAATAATTTTGTGTTAGTCACATGCAGAGATGGCCCACCCAAGGTGCTTCTGTGTTTCCAAAGTTACCCCCCCTTCCCCTGAAGGGAAGGGCACAGTGACAACAGGCCAGGTAGACCCTGTGCCCTGGGAGCACCCAGCCTTCCCACCCACGTTAACCCACTAAGCTTTCCATTCTGAGTCCCTGCCAAAGCCAGCTTGGCTCCCTTGCCCTCTTGCCTGCCCATCTACCTCACCACTTCTCAGCTTGCAGTTAAAGGGGAAGAACTGGTGGGGACCCCGAAAACCACTCCTCTTCCAACTCCAGGCGATGGGTGCCAGAAGTCTGCCCAGTAGGGCCGACAGCATTCAGGCTGCACCTGGCTGGGATTGGGGGAAGGCAGCGAGCTCACGGGAAGGACAGACGCAAACTGGAGGAGGAACACCATCAATATCCACCTGCTCTGGCCTACCTCCTCACACCCCATCCCAGGAAACTTGTGCAGCCATGGAGTTGCTGATGGGCCCACTTTACAGACAAGAAGACCGAGGCCCAGTGGGGCAGCCCGACAGCGCCGAGCCTTGGACCGGCTGTCTGGGCTGCCAGCACTGTCCAGCTTGCAACCTGGCCTCCCCCAAGTGTGTCCACCTGGCTCCAGTCGCCTCTCCTTGCCCCCATACTGGGGTGTTTCTTTCTCTCCTTCCATCCAGCAGTTTCAGGATGAACAGAGCTAAGGCCCAGCGGCCTCTCCAGCACTGGCCTCCCTGCCCTCGACGGGCACCGCCTGCCTGGCCCTCGCCAAGTGAAAAGGGATCTGAGGAAAGGCCCGTCCCGCTCTAGCCTCAATTTCCTCAAATGCAAAGCATTAGTCTGAGGTTCCCTGTGGTTCCTTCAGCCTGTGCTATTCATGTGCTAACTCCCTTAGTCCTAACGTGGTCTCTAGATTCTTCTTCACTCGGGATCCCGCCTGCTCCCAGGCCACCCAACAGCAAGGGTGTTTCCGTATCTTTCCATTTGCTCTGCGACCTGGAGCAGATCCTGGAGCTCCCATGCGTTGCAGGACTGAGGTGGTCCTGAAACCTCACTGAAGCCCGCCTCGAGACCCCTGGCGGTTGCACCGGCCCCCATCCCAACCCCGTACCACCTCCTGGCAGTCCATCCCGAACAGGTTAAATCGATTTCGGGTGCTGCTTCCAAACTCCCAGCCCTTCTGAGCTACCGGAGAGGGAGGGAAACTGGTCATTTTGCACAACTGAGGTCTTTCTAAACTCATCCTTTTCTCTGCCTAGGTACCTCTCCAGTCCCAGACTCACTTGGGGTTGGGAGGCGGGTAGTGTCACCACCAGAACAGCAGGACCTAGGTCTCTGAGCCCAGGGAGGAGTCTGCCAGGCTGCTGCCCACCAGACAGGGCAAGACCCCCAGCATTATCCCTGCAGGAGCGCTGGAGTAGACCACTTCTGCTCCCCGTTTTGGATGAACTGGGACCCCCCCCCCATAGGTCCAGTACTATTTACCAAACTCTAGGACGAAACTGCAGTCCCCGACCCCTCCTGGAGTTCCAATCTGGATGGTACCCACCACCACCACCACCTCCAGGAGACACACAGATCATTAGGAACAAAACACTGGGGCCTGTGCTCAGGGGCCAGACCGCAGCCCACCCATCCCTACAGCCAGCTCTGTACTCAGTTGTTTCAGTTCCGTCCAACTCTTCTGTGACCCCATGGACTGCAGCCCGCCAGGCTCCTCTGTCCATAGGATTTTCCCCGGCAAGAATGCTGGAGTGGGTTGCCATGCCCTCCTCCAGGGGATCTTCCCAACCTGAGGGATGAAACTCCAGTCTCCTCCATTGGCAGGCGGGTTCTTTATCTCCTTCAGCGTCAGGGCCAAGAAATTCTGGGCCCCAAGGCCTGGAGACTTGCTTCCCAGAGCTGAAACCTGCAGCCTCAGTTGAAGTACTTGCAGCAGCAGTCCACCCACCAGTTCCCAATTTGTAAGCTGCTTTCCTGGAAATCGCCAAACAACGAATGGCCTGCAAGTTAGCCCCTTTCCGGACCTCTAACTCAGTTATACTTGCTTAAAAATCATTTAATCTCGGGACAGGAGAGGAGGCTTCCGTCCTGTCTGGACTCCGCACCTGCTTTGTAGCATGCGGATTACTAACCAGCTCACTATGGCAAACCAGTTGGCATCCCTCCTCCCTGGGTTGGAAGGAGACTTTTACAAAACCTAATTCTCCTCTAACTTTCACTGAAACTTCAGCAGGAGAGGAATCATCTCTACTTCGGTGGAAGATAGACAAGATGAGCGATCACTACCCTCCGGCCACTGAAGCTCCCAAAGAGAGGGAGTCTAGCTGAGTTGGGGGCCTCTGGTGGGGGGGGGGAGTAGTTGGTGGGAAAGGAAAAGAACTTTCCCTTCTAAGAGCTTGGAGTTCTGGTGGTCAGGTCACGGGCTCCTGAATCTGGGAGAAACGCGCCAGTCGGCTGCCTGGTGCAGCTGGAAGGCACAGGGCGCCCGCCGGCGCTGACAGGCCACCGCTTCAAGTCCTCTGGGCTCTGCATCCTGCGTGGTGCTGGGCTCCAAGCCGCCTGCTGCGGAGCTGGAGGACAGGCCCTCCGCATGCCACCCAGAAGGCTGTGTGAAAGGCAGCTTAAGACCCAGAGACGATGCCAAACAGCAGGCTCAGGGGCACCCACCATACAAAGGTTGGGTTTACCGACTTCAGGTCGCTCACCTGGCCTGGAACTGCCTTAATGGAGGTGCTCTTTGCTGGAGGGACACCTGTTGGGACACTGCCGCGATCCTTCCCTGTGTCCTGTGGCTGAAGGCATCTCCCTAGTCCCGGCGGAGCTCTTGGGACACCGGGGCCTGCAGGTCTCCGTGGGAGTTGTGCCCCTCAGGCCCCAGAGCAGAGCGTCTCAGACAAGGGTCCTAATCCCTTCTGCCAGGCCCAGCCCCTGCGGCTGAGCGCAGAGACTCTGGAAAGGCATCGGTTCAGAGTTACAGGGACGCCAAAAGGGCCGCTGCGGTGATCAGGCCTCTTCCAGCACAGAGTGCCCACGACGCACCCACAGGTCGGGTCGGGCAGGAGTGCTCTGCCCAGTGGGCCACCATGTCTGATCACGGAGAGCCTGCCAGGACCGGAGAGTCCTGGTGACCCCTGACCACCAGGGCACCTGCCCCTACCGGGCTTGTAATTCCAATCTAGAAAAGAAGTGTGCTCAGGCCTGCCTGCCACTTCGAAACGAACCATCTCCTCTGTCTCTCCTGCCTCATCTGGTTCACCTCCTTGAGCGGGGTCTCTCCCACCCTGACCTCTGGAATCCCAGCCTCGAGAAAGCTCAACAGAGAACAGACAACCGGGGAGACCCCATTCTGAGGCCCAGGCTCCCCAGGTGCTGGGAGCTGGGCCTGCAGGGCCTCCCGGTATGTACTCCAGTCTCTTCCAGCTGCGACCAGCAAACACCCTTCAGTTCCTGCCGAGGTACACTGCCCTTTCCCCTTCATGCAAAAAGAAGTAAGAAGGAAAGAATAAAAGAGAAATTAAAGAAACGAAGAAAGGAAAGAAGGAAAGATCAGGCTGGACTCGCACACTCATGCAGCGATTCCTGCTTCGTCCCTCTCCAGTCTTGGGCCAGAGGATGGTCTGGTAGGTAGTCTGGGCACCAGGCCCCTGGCCGCTCAACTCCAGGAGGAGCCGAAGTTCCCCGCGGCGACCTCCTCCAGATGTTCCGGCAGCGGCCCGGGAGACTCAAGCCGCCCCTCCGGGAGAGCTCCGGCTCCGGTTTGGGCCTCCTAGCGCTCCCGGCCGCCCACTTGCGGGCCTCTCACCTTCGGGAAAGACGGCGCGCATCTTCAGGTAGCTCGTGGTGAGTCGGATGATGGACGCCTTGTCCAACTGCGACGTGATGGCCGATGGCAGCGGGAGCAGCTTGGCCAGCTCGTAAAACTCGCCATTTTCCTTCTCCCTCCTGGTCTTGGCCGCATTCTTGGACTTTTCCTTCATCGCGCCTCGGCTCCGGGCATATTAGACCCGGCGGTGCTCTAGGCCCGCGGAGCCGCGCTCCGGCTGCAGCGGCGGCGATGAGGAAGGGGGCGCGGGAGGCCTGGTGGTGGGGGGCGGGGGGGGGGGGG
>SJYC01093548.1:0-14972 GCA_006408675.1 Madoqua kirkii | reverse complement strand
CCACTTGTAACACTTCTAGTAAGTTTAAATTACTTTTACATTAGGATTGCTAGGAATAACAACATATTATCTGCTAATAGTAAAATCATTTATGTGTATCAGTGTAGTTTAACCAATATGCTCTTCCTTTCCATGTACATGATATGTATGCATGTACATTATATATGAATATATACATTATGTATACCATATATGAATACATGTACCAAATAGAACCTCACTATCAAGGATGAATATAACAGTATGCTTGTATACTCTGCCTTGATGTTTTTGATATTCTTTGCTGGAATATAATTGCTTTACAATGTTGTGTTAGTTGCTACTGTAGAACATTGTGAAGCAGCTATATGTATACATATATCCTCTCCCTCTGGAGCCTCCCCCTGCCATTCCACCCATCTAGGTCATTGTGGAGTTGTGCTCTGAGCTCCCTGTGCTATATAGCAGCTTCTTGCTGTTGTGAGCATGGTAGCATATATATATGTCAGTACTATCTCTCTCCCCACCTGTTTCCACAAGTCTGTTCTCTGTGTCTATGTCTCTATTCTTGCCCTGCAAATAGGTCCATTAGTACTGTGTTGTGTTAGTTGCTACTGTAGAACATTGTGAAGCAGCTATATGTATACATATATCCTCTCCCTCTGGAGCCTCCCCCTGCCATTCCACCCATCTAGGTCATTGTGGAGTTGTGCTCTGAGCTCCCTGTGCTATATAGCAGCTTCTTGCTGTTGTGAGCATGGTAGCATATATATATGTCAGTACTATCTCTCTCCCCACCTGTTTCCACAAGTCTGTTCTCTGTGTCTATGTCTCTATTCTTGCCCTGCAAATAGGTCCATTAGTACTGTTTTTCTAGATTCCATATATATGCATTAATATATGATATTTGTTTTTCTCTTTCTGACTTCACTTTTTATGACAAGCTCTAGGTTCATCCACATCACTCCAACTGACTCAATCTCATTCCTTTATATGAGTAACATTACATCGTATATGGGACTTCCCTGGTGGCTAAGACGGTAAAGCGTCTGTCTACAATGCGGGAGACTGGGGTTCGAGCCCTGGGTTGGGAAGATCCGCTGGAGAAGGAAATGGCAATCCACTCCAGTACTATTGCCTAGAAAATCCCATAGACAGAGGAGCCTGGTAGGCCCCAGTCTATGGGGTTGCAAAGAGTCGGACACGAGTGAGCGACTTCACTTCACGTTGTACGTATGTACCACGTCTTTACCTATCATCTGTCGATGGACACCTAGGCTGCTTCTGTGTCCTGGCTCTTGTAAATACTGCTGCAATGAACACTGGGGTAGATGTGTCTTTTTGAGTTATAATTTTCTCAGAGTATATGCCCAGCAGTGGTATCGGTCCAAGGCTGAATCAGGAAGAATTAGAAAATACAAATGACCAATCGTAAGTCATGAAATTAAAACTGTCATTGAAAATCTTCCAACACACAAAAGTCCAGACCAGGTGACTTCCCAGGAAAATTCTGTCAAACACCTAATGAAGAACTAACTCTTATCCTTTTAAAACTTTTCCAAATACTGCAAAAGGAGAAGCACTCCCGAATTTGTTCTTCAAGACCACCATCACCCTGATAATTAAAGCAGACAAAGATATCACAAAAAAAGATTCCTTCTCCAGGGAATCTCCCCGAGTCAGGGATCAAACCTGGGTCTCTTGTATTGTAGGCAGATTCTTTACAGACGGAGTCACCAGGGGAGACCTACAAAAAAAAAAAAAAAAAAAGCAAATTATAGACCAATATCACTGATGAACATGGACACAAAAATCCTCAACAAAATACTAGCAAACAGGATCCAGCAACAAATTAAAAGGATCATATACCATGATCAAGTAGAGTTTATCACAGGGATGCAAAGATTCTTTAATATATGCAAATAAATCAATGTAGTATACCATATTAACAAATTAATGAATAAAAATTGTATGATTATCTCAATAGATGCAGAAAAAGCTTTTGACAAAATTCAGTAACTGTTTATGGCCAAAACTCTCCAGAAATGGTCGTGCTGCTGCTGCTGCTAAGTCACTTCAGTTGTATCCGACTCTGTGCAACTCCATAGACTGCAGCTCACCAGGCTCCTCTGTCCCTGGGAACTCTAGGCAAGAATACTGGAGTGGGTTGCCATTTTCTTCTCCAGAAAATGGGCATAGAGGGAGCTTATTCAACATAATAAAGGCCGTATATGACAGACTCACAGCAAGCATCATTCTCAGTGGTGAAAAACTGAAAGCATTTCCCCTAACATCAGGAACAAGACAAGGATGTCCAGTCTCACCACTTATTCAGCATAGTTTTGTAAGCCATCACCATGGCAATTAGAGAAGAAAAAGAAATAAAAGGAATATAAATAAATTGAAAAGGAAGAAGTAAAACTGTTTGCAGATGACATGTTACTATATACAGAGAATCCAAAACATTCTACCAGAAAACTGCTGGGACATTATCAGTGAACTTGGTAAGTTTCAGGATACAAAGTTAATGCACAGAAATCTCTTGCATTCCTATACACTAGCAACAAAAGAGTAAAAAGAGAAATTAAGAAAGTAATCACATTTACCATCACAACAAAAGAATAAATTACCTAGGAATAAATCTACCTAAAGAAGCAAAAGAACTATACTCAGAAAACTGAAAAAACACTGATGAAAAAAACCAAAGTGGATACAAACTGATGGAAAAATATACCATGTTCTTCTATTGGAAGAGTTGATAAAGAATTGATAGAATTGATAGAAAATTAATAAACTATACAAAGCAATCTACAGATTCAGTGCAATTCCTATCAAATTACCAATGGCATTCTTCACAGAATTAGAACAAAAATTTTTATAGTTTGTATGGAAACACAAAAGACCCTGAAAAGCTAAAGTCATCTTGAAAAAGATAAATGGGGCAGGAGGAATCAGATTCCCTGTATTCAAACTATACTACAAAGCTATATTAATCAAAACACCGTAGTATAATACTGGCACAAAAAATAGAAATACAGACCAGCAGTACAGGATAGAAAGCCCAGAGATAAACCCATATATTTATGGTCACCTAATCTATAACAAACGAGGCAAGAGTACCAGTCAAGAGACAAGAGAAAAGGAGCCTCTTCAGTAAGTGGTGCTTGGGGAATCTGGACAGTTACATATAAAAGAATGAAATTAGAATTCTACCTAATATCATATAAAAAAATAAACTCAAAATGGATTAAACACTGCAAACTGCAAAACTCTTAGAGGAAAACATAGGAAAAATACTCTTTGACATAAATCACAGCAAGATCTTTTTTTGACTTATCCCATAAAATAATGACAATAAAACAAATAATTGGCACCTAATAAAGCATAAAAACTTTTGCACAGCAGAGGAAACCATAAACAAGATGAGAAGACAACCCTCAGGATGGGAAAAAATATTTGCAAATGAAGCAACAGACAAAGGATTAACCTTTAAAATATATAAACAGCCTATGGAGCTCAATATAAGAAATCAAACAATCCAATAAAAAAATGGGTGAAAGACCTAAACAGACATCTCTACAAAGAAGACATAAAGATGACCACAAGGCATATGAAAAGATGCTCCGTATCACTAATTCTTAGAGAATGCAAATCAAAACTACAATGACGTATCACCTCGCATCAGCCAGAATGGCCATCATCAAAAAATCTATAAGCAATAAATGCTGGAGAGGGATTGGATAAAAGGGAACCCTCTTACACTGTTAGTGGGAATGCAAATTGGTATAACTACCGTGGAGAACGTTATGGAGGTTCTTTAAAAAACTAAACATAGATCTACCTTGATTCTTTATCCTATGGGCTTTGTAAAATTTTATACTTTATAATTTTTAGAGTTTTATTTATGATATTTAAAGAAATTGTGTATGTGTTTTTATATAAAATTTTAATGAGTATTACAAACATTTTGATACTTTGATTCTTTCTGGTGTTATTATATTTGATGAGGCTTCCAATCATTATACGCTAGACCAACAAACATCCCTAACAAAGTAGATGTATTAACAGTGCCTTGAAAGACACATGCATTATTAAGTTAGTATGAGTTATGTGCTCTTTTGCATACTGTACATTATGACATTTTGATATTTAAAATAATTCAGTGCTTAAGAATTCACCTATAGCCTAAGTACACTGTTAAGCAGTTTATTATTTTATTTTTGTTTTTCAAATACCAGGTTTCTTCAGCAGCGGTTGAAAAAGGCTGTGCCCTATAACCGAATGAAACTTATGATTGTGGGAAATACTGGAAGTGGCAAGACTACTTTATTGCAGCAATTAATGAAAATCAAGAAATCAGATCTTGGGATGCAAGGTGCCACAGTTGGCATTGATGTGAAAGACTGGCCCATCCAAATAAGAGGCAAAGGGAAGAAAGACCTCATTCTGAATGTATGGGATTTTGCAGGTATTTATTTTGCTACAATTTTTTATTCAGATATCTTTTTTAAAACAGGGATTTAAAAACTGAATTTTCTGTTCCAATACTACAGAGACCTGATGGATCATATGGAATTATTCCAAAGTCATGTATTTCTCCTAATTCTTCCCTTGCCACCAGAATGGAGAAGCCAGGGAAGGAAATGTTAGGAGCCAGCACGTGTCAGCTGAAGCTATATAGCTGACACATAAGCAAGAAGCTGTCAGTCCGTAGTAAAAACCCAGTGTAATCGTGTAGCTATTATCTTTTGATTGATTTCTCTTTCTTTTTTTTTTTTGTATGCTAAATAGTGGGTATTGCCACCTAACTTTGTTTTTGAAGGAGAGGAATTCTTGTCTATTCTCTGGAAGACTGAAAAGTTCTCCAATCTTTATTTAGGTCGTGAGGAATTCTACAGCACTCATCCCCACTTTATGACCCAGCGAGCCTTGTATCTTGCGGTCTATGACCTCAGCAAAGGGCAAGCAGAAGTTGATGCCATGAAGCCTTGGCTTTTCAATATCAAGGTGATATGATCTAATAATTTGAAAACAGAAAATAGTTCATGGGTTTTCTTTTTGTATATGAGGTGATTTATTTGGAGGCAAATAGTACCATCAAACAAACTTTTCAAATACTTTTTTGCAAGAAAGAAGCACGTAAACGTTGAGTTAGGAAATTTTTAGGAGTAATTAAGTTGTGACATTAAAATAGTATGTGCTTTAAAAAAATTTTTTTTTGAAAAAAGTATGTTCTATGTTAATGAAAGGTATAGAAATTTTAAGCCCTTTTAATCTGTTTAAAATGCGAATATATGTTAAGACTATTTTTTATATTCTTTTACTTATTTATTGGCTGCACTGTGTGGCTTGCAAGATCTCAGTTCTGTGACCAGGGATTGAACTTGGACCATGGCAGTGAAAGCCTCAAATCCTAACCATGAGGCTATCAGGGAGCTCCCTGGTATTATTGCTTATGTATAATATAAAGTTCCTTAATTTAAAATAAGCAGCAGTAAGAAAAAGAAGCAAGCTATGCATTACCAACTGTGTCCTCAGAGGCAATTTAGTGCAAAGCCCTGTGGGACTTACAGTTTTAAATGGTCCCAGATGAATGTTATATTTGAAATTTTACAACTTTTCCATTTGTCTCTTGCTGTTAGATATTCCTTCCTGTATATATGGTTTTAAAAATATGTACCTTTTTAGAATTGAGACTAAAGTAAAAATGAATGGTCATTGAATGATGCTCTAGTAGGCTCTTCTGTAAGGCAAATCTGAGCCACCAGGGAAGCCTACTATTAAGAGACACTTCTAAGTATAAAGACAGGCCGACTTAAAAAGTATCAGCGGATACATGCTTGACTTTAGACAGTTCATTAGAATATGTAATGAATCCATACACCTTTTCCAAAGGAATACCCAAGACAGAAGTAACAATAAAGTTATAAATGACAGTCATCAATCAGATGGAATAATTTAGATGAAGCTTTTCTCTCTCAAAGAGATGGGGACTGGGCAAGTGGTCAGGAAGGAAATATAATGTACTTTTAACTTTGTATGAAAAATAATGTTTAGTTAATTATTCATTAATATAGTTCTATTTTTACCAAATAAATCCTCTACTTCAAATTACTGTCCAAATGCTTTATTACTTTAGTGACTTGTTTTTTCTTTGTAGAAGCTGCACTGAATTACTATAATATGAATTAATGAGCTTTAATTCACAGATAAGGAAGAGAAAGTATAAAACAAACTGTATCACTCTGATATTATTTGGGTGTTATTAAATACTATTTTATCTAGAAGTCCAAAGCACACTTAAAAAATAACCCATTTTAGGCACAGAAGAAAGAAATGTGCTATTACTGTAACATGGGCTGCCTGAAAAGTGATAATAACTAGATTAAGAAGGAGCATAAAAATGACTTTTAAAAATTTCCTAAGTTTAATTTGTTTCCTTAGGCTTAAGGAAGGGAAGACAGTTGTCATTTTCTTCTTGAAGTCTTTTGAATTCTCATTTCGACTCTAGTGAATTTCATAGAAAGTGAATATCAACGGAAATATAAGCCGTCTTGATTTTTAAAACAAACACAAGAGTGTTTTGTATCTTCCCCCATAGGCCCGTGCTTCTTCTTCTCCTGTGATTCTTGTTGGCACACATTTAGATGTTACTGATGAGAAGCAGCGCAAAGCCTGTATCAGTAAAATTACCAAGGAGCTCTTGAACAAACGAGGGTTTCCTGCAATACGAGATTACCACTTTGTGAATGCCACTGAGGAATCCGATGCTTTGGCAAAACTTCGGAAAACCATCATCAATGAGAGCCTTAATTTCAAGGTAACATGGTTCATTGCCTACCCTAGGAGGTAGATAAATATGATTTATTAACTCTTACATTCTGCAACTGCTAAAAAATGTCAGCAGTCTTGAGAAGATAACAATTATCTTAAAAGTCTGGGTTTTTCTTAGCTGTTAGCTTTATTCAAGTACTTTTAATTTTAAAATTGTCTATGTTAGACTTAATTTTGAACTGAACAGAATTAGGAATTAGAAATAATTAAGGATCCTGAGAGAAACTAAAAGGATATCTGAGGGGCTGAGAGAATGTTTCTGAGAGAATCTCGGGACATGTTTCTGATGCCCTTTCTCTCCCAACATCCTATAGCAATGATTCAATCAAAAGGATAAAGATGGATGCTGGGATCTTGGAGTTATCTTTCTTATATTTTCTTTGACTATTTTTTCTCCATCTGCTCCTTTCTTTTGGAGTTTCTGTTTTATATTCATCTTGGTCTTTGTTGTTCCTTCATGTTTTTGTCACTGTGATCCCCCTTTCAGATATTTTTTTTTCTTCAGTATTGAGAGAAGGCTCTTTCATCTGGTCACCACGGTCACTAATTTGGTTTTCAACAATGTGTAAGCAGTATTCTAGTTCATACAAACTTTAAGAGTTATGTTTTTGATTTATAAAGTTTTTTTTCCGGTAAGAAAAATATAGCTCATAGAGTTCATAAAACACAAATAAATTGGTTAACAAATGCTTGTTTTTAATACAAAAGAGAAATAAATTTTACCTGGGCTCTACAGATAACAAGGGGTAAACTGTACTGAAAAACACTTTGAATAGTTCCATATGACAAACCCAATAGTGGATTTCACTGTTAATCTCTGTTGGTTTAGCTCATTAGTACTAATGATCAAAGCTGTGGCTTCTGACAAGGGTCTTGTTTTACCTGGACAGTCCCTGTCTAATTATTAATTGTGTCTCACTACATGCTCAGAAGCATTCCAGTCTGGATGATAAATTATATGGTCACCTTGGTTATAACACGTTGTCCAGTTAGTTTAGTTCTGTTCCATTTCCACAGATTATGCTCTGTCCAAAACTTAATGAGCCATTTATAAGTATGACAGTCTTTGTGGTGCCCAGAGAGAGAATTTGCACATTTATATCTTTCCACACATTTATCACAATCAATAAAAGCTTTTACAAATGTGGGTCAATGGAGTTTTATGTCAGAAGAATAAAATATCATTTATCTCTAGTTTTTGCTAGTCTTGTGAGACATATGATTAAAGAGTGATATGACTTTTAAGAAACAAATGCACCAAATTAATATATTCAATTAATATCCTCTTTACCCAAGGAGTTTACTTTTGAGACTATATCTGTATTTAGAGTACTTTGCTGTTACTTATAATATTTTAATAGCTTCTCTTTTATCATTGATATCAGACCATTTATCATATTTAAGAAAGAATTCTTAAAGTATGAGTTTGTTTTGAGAAAATCTGAATTTAGTTGAGGAAGTCTATGAAAAGAGTAGTTGATTCATCCAGCTGGACTGGTACTGCTTTAGGCTAATAACAAGTTAGAGCAGTTTACTGGCAATAAGACCAGTCTGCTTTCTGCACTTGTACATGAACTCTGAAGGCAATGCCGGATGAGGAGGTTAAAAACAAATGCTTTGAGAAAAGGCATTATTATTTGAAGGAAGGTATATATTGCAAATGGATGCATTGGTCTGTTATATTGGTTTGAAAATTCAGTTGGCTGCTTTGCAGAATAGTGATTCAGATGACCCCAAAACAATAAGCCTGCCAGAACTTGAATATTCTTTCCTCCCTGAGCTGCCTCAACCTGTATTCAGTCAGCAGCTTTTACTCTATTAGAAATCTTTTTTGTTTGATCTTTCATCTATTTTTCATATTCTTCTTTTATCTTGATCTTTTCTAATCTTGGTGTTTCTCACTGTTATTAACATGTGTCCATGAAGAGTTTAGAATAAAAGCTTTCTGTTTTTGACTGTTGGTGACCTGATGATAAAGGTTAAAGGAAGTAGGACAAAATAGAAATCAGTGCCAACAATGTCCCTCTCAGGCTTGTCCACCTTCTTAGCAGAGTGGGATCCTTTGCTCACCCTGTAATCCAGCCCTGTAAAGTCCATCCCTTTGTTACTCGACTGCTGTGTGAACTCTTGTTTACTTTTATATGTAGGTTTCCCTTCTTGGGTTAAACACAAACTTCAATCTGAAGTTCTGTTTTATCTTAATTTGTAAATGATGAAGAGAGGGAATATGAAAAGTGGAGGTTAGTGAAATTATATTTAATTTTCTGGTTCAAGAGGTACCTCAAAACAATCTTGACTGTTAGGAAGTAAATAGGTAAGTAATGGTTATGGCTGCTATAAATCAGGTTCCTGAAGGATCAAGTTAACAGTAGAAAAAGAACAAGTATAAAGTTTGTGTGTGTGTGTGTGTGTGTGTGTGTGTGCAGGTATAATAAACCCAATTTATATTTGTAATAAGTTGAAGAATTCAAGTAGAAATTTTATTCTTTATTGTCAAGAATATATTCATGGGTTGACAAATGAGGAGAGTTTGCCACCTGGTGGTTTGCAAAGGCATTTACTATTATTAAAGTTGTATTTCTATTTAAAATTAGATTTTTAAGAAGAAAAAATGTTTGGAAATATTTTTATTACAGAAACTTTCATCATAAGATCATTCTATTAAAATTTTGATTTTAATTAGATTCTAAGTGTAAAAGACTCCAAATCATCCTCTTGTATAGAATCATTAGGGTTTAGATGATTTTTTATTTTTCCAAGTTCAAGTCTCCATGAAAAAGCATAGCTTAGTGATGAAACTTCATGTCTGTCTCCAGACTTCACTGTTGATATGTACATCCCACTAATATTACATTTTGCAAATAGCAAGAACAAAATTTAGTTTTACTTTGGGATGTGGATATTTTCATCTAAAAAATAAAGTCCAAAAGCTCTTACAATTCTGACTTTTATGTTAGCATATCTACTACCTGTAGATTTAATGTCTTAGAAAATAGTAGGTCTTTTATTTAAGGTTAATGATTTGTCCTGGATTTCGCCATGGACTTTCTGAAAACCTTAATAATTATTTCCATACAATGTTATTTGATAGTTCTTTCCAAATTGGCTTCTGTGTTCATTTTTTTTTTTGTCATTTTAAGGTAATCTTATTTATTTCTTATGATTTAATTAGTTTTACATTGCATCTTGATTTTATTAAAAATAATCATTTTATGAATGATTAGCACAGAATTTACCAACCACCTGACACAAAGATGTATAAAATGGATTTTTACAGCTTGTCATCTATAATTTCATAGATCCGAGATCAGCCTGTTGTTGGGCAGCTGATTCCAGACTGCTATGTAGAACTTGAGAAAATCATTTTATCAGAGCGTAAAAATGTGCCAATTGAATTTCCTGTAATTGACCGGAAACGATTATTACAACTTGTGAGAGAACATCAGCTGCAGTTAGATGAAAATGAGCTTCCTCATGCAGTTCACTTTCTAAATGAATCAGGTTTGTTTATTACATATTTTTTCAAAGCTCTGCAATAGAGTTGGTGAAAATATATCTGAACCTTGTATAGGATTTACATTTAAAAGAATATTGACAAAATTCTTTAATAGGTAGCTGATTTTTTTCTTTTTTAAAGATCATCATGTGTATTGATATTGAATCATATATTATGTCATAAGAGAAAAATTTAAAAATTATCTAATGACAGTAGTGGAAAAAGTCTCTCAGCCAGAGTTAAAACATGTGAATTCTAGAGCTTGACTGTAGTATTCAGGAGCTCTGAAACTCTAAGTTCAAGCTATATCCTTCATAGTATCAAGTGAATTTACTGTATGTGGAAGTTATTTGTACACTCACAGGAGAATTATTATTGTGATGGTTTAACTTGGCACTTGGAGAATCAATGGTTGACTGAGATGAAAGCTAGGATACCTTGGTTCTGGTCTCAGCTCTGACTCCAACAATGCTGAAGTTTTCTAATCTGTAAAATGAGAAGACTGGCTAGATTCTCTCTGAAGCCTCTTGATATTTTCATATTCTAAATTCCATGTTTCACTTTTGATTTTTCCTACAGGGGTCCTTCTTCATTTTCAAGACCCAGCACTGCAGTTAAGTGACTTATATTTTGTAGAACCCAAGTGGCTTTGTAAAGTCATGGCACAGGTTGGTATATTTACTTCTGAGGCATGGGGGTAATGAACTTCAGGTGACACCTAGAGTACTGAGCTTTATAGAGTTTGTGCTTAGTTAAGGTAGAAACTCCAATACTTTGGCCACCTGATGTGAAGAACTAACTCATTGGTAAAGACCCTGATGCTGGGGAAGATTAAAGGCAGGAGGAGAAGGGGACAACAGAGGATGAGATGGTTGGATGGCATCACTAACTCAATGGGCATGAGTTTGCGTAAACTCTAGGAGTTGGTGATGGACAGAGAGGCCTGGTATGCTGCAATTCATGGGGTCGCAAAGAGTTAGACACAACTGAGTAACTGAACTGACTGAAGGTAGAAACTACTGTGAATATAGAAAATGGTAGAACAATTTGTGTAGAAGACTGCATAAAGAACTTCATGGAGGAGGAGAAGATATCTTAGAATTTAATGTCTTTGTTTTCAATTCATAGACAGGGTTTGTGTCACTCTATTCCATAGTACCTTTCTAGATCCAAGAAGTTTTTCTTTATGCAGTCTTCTACACAAATTGTTCTACCATTTTCTATATTCACAGTTTTTTGGCTTATTTACTGATATAATCAATTGAATGAAAGCTTTGTGAAAATCTATGGGGTAAATAAGTATAAGAAAATTGGGTAGATGAGCTTGTGAAACCTCTGTCTAGACAACATGTCAGGAAATTTTGACTCTTCAGTGGAATATAAAACTCTGGGCTTCTCTGGTAGCTCAGATGGTAAAGAATCTGCCTGCAGTGCAGGAGACTCAGGTTTGATCCCTGGATGAGGAAGATCAGCCTGGAGAAGGAAATGGCTACTCACTCCAGTATTCTTGTCTGGAGAATTCCATGGACAGAGAAGCTTGGCAGACATAATTGGATTGATAAGGCTGTGAAACCTCTGTGTAGACAATAAGGAGGAAAATTGTGACTTTTCAATAATATAAAACTATAAGTGCTTAGCATTTTGAAAAGTGTTTATGGCTGTCTA
Organism: Madoqua kirkii; assembly: GCA_006408675.1. Lineage (NCBI taxonomy): Eukaryota > Metazoa > Chordata > Mammalia > Artiodactyla > Bovidae > Madoqua > Madoqua kirkii. The sequence goes on along the minus strand of SJYC01093548.1, from coordinate 2,998 downwards.
TATTTCATATGGAAAATGATTTTTTCTATCACTAATAATCAGTTACCAATGAGTTTATATTAATTAGCTACCATAATCCTCTCTGTAGATTTGCCGCAGAAAACTACTCAAACAACACACTAGCTCAGGGTTCCTCAATGTCAGCGCTATGGACATTACGGGGCAGGTAATTCTTTGTTGTACACTGTAGGATGATAGAAGCATCTTCAGCCTCTACCCTTTAAATGCCAGTAGTAATTTCCCAGTGTGAGAAACAAAATGTGCCCAGACATTTCCAAATAATTTAGGAAGCACAAAATCACCTTGGGGAGGACGACTGTGTCTGGATGAGCTTGGGGAGGGAGGCACCAGCCTGTGTACTCACTGGCAGCTATCTTTCTTATAATTCATAGTTACTAAAATGTATCTTTTTACGTTAGAAATCTCTTTTCTAATTAACCATAATGTTGATTAAATCCCTTCAGATAATCTGAATGATAGTTCCTAAATTTCTTTTAAAATTATTTATTTATTTTTGGAAGCTAATTGCTTTACAGTATTGTATTGGTTTTATCATACATTGACGTGAATCCGCCACAGGTGTACATGTGTTCCCCATCTTGAAGCCCCCTCCTACCTCCCTCCCCATCCCTTCCTTCTGGGTCATCCCAGTGCACCAGCCCCGAGCACCCTGTATCATGCATTGAACCTGGACTGGTAATCTGTTTCACATATGATAATATACATGTTTCAATGCCATTCTCCCAAATCATCCCACCCTCACTCTCTCCCACAGCATCCAAAAGACTGTTCTATAAATCTGTGTCTCTTTTGCTGTCTCGCATATAGGGTTATCATTACCATCTTTCTAAATTCCTTATATATGTGTTAGTATACTGTATTGGTGTTTTTCTTTCTGTCTTAACATCACTGTGTATAATAGGCTCCAATTTCACCCACATCATTAGAACTGATTCAAATGTATTCTTTTTAATGGCTGAGTAATATCACATTTTGTATATGTACCACAGCTTTCTTATCCATTCATCTGCTGATGGACATCTAGGTTGCTTCCATGTCCTGGCTATTGTAAACAGTGCTACAATGAACATTGGGGTACACGTGTCACTTTCAATTCTGGTTTCTTCAGGTGTGTATGCCCAGCAGTGGGATTGCTGGGTCATAAGGCAGTTCTATTTCCAGTTTTTTAAGGAATCTCCACACTCTTCTCCATAGTGGCTGTACTAGTTTGCATTCCCATCAACAGTGTAAGAGGGTTCCCTTTTCTCCACACCCTCTCCAGCATTTATTGCTTGTAGCCTTTTGGATTGCAGCCATTCTGACTGGTGTGAAATGGTACCTCACTGTGGTTTTGATTTGCATTTCTCTGATAATAAGTGATGTTGAACATCTTTTCATGTGTTTGTTAGCCATCTGTATGTCTTCTTTGGAGAAATGCCTATTTAGTTCTTTGGCCTATATTTTGATTGGATTGCTTAATTTTTCTGCAGTTGAGCTGCATAAATTGCTTGTATATCTTTGGAATTAGTTGTTTGTCAGTTGCTTCATTTGCTATTGTTTTCTCCCATTCAGAAGGCTGTCTTTTCACCTTACTTATAGTTTCCTTTGTTGTGCAGAAGCTTTTAATTTTAATTAGATCCCATTTGTTTATTTTTGCTTTTATTTCCAATATTCTGGGAGGTGGGTCATAGAGGATCCTGCTATGATTTATGTTGCAGAGTGTTTGCCTATGTTTTCCTCTAGGAGTTTTATAGTTTTTGCCCTTACGTTTAGATCCATAATCCATTTTGAGTTTATTTTTGTGTATGATGTTAGAAAGTGTTCTAGTTTCATTTTTTTTTACAAGTTGTTGACCAGTTTTCCCAGCACCACTTGTTAAAAAAATTGCCTTTTCTCCATTGTATATTCTTACCTCCTTTGTCAAAGATAAGGTGTCCATATATGTGTGGATTTATCTTGGGGCTTTCTGTTTTGTTCTGTTGATCTATATTTCTGTTTTTGTGCCAGTATGATACTATCTTGACGACTGTGGCTTTGTAGTAGAGCCTGAAGTCAGGTAAGTTGATTCTTCTAGTTCCATTCTTCTTTCTCAAGATTGCTTTGGCTATTCGAGGTTTTTTGTATTTCCAAACAAATTGTGAAATTATTTGTTCTAGTCCAGTGTTCTTACCTGGAGAATCCCAGGGATGAGGGAGCCTGGTGGGCTGCTGTCTGTGGGGTGGCACAGAGTCGGATACAACTGAAGCAACTTAGCAGCAGCAGCAGTTCTATGAAAAATACAGTTGGTAGCTTGATTGGGATTGCGTTGAATCTATAGATTGCTTTGAGTATACTCATCTTCACTATATTGATTCTTCCAATTCATGAACACGGTATATTTCTCCATCTATTTGTGTCCTCTTTGATTTCGTTCACCAGTGTTTTATAGTTTTCTATATATAGGCCTTTTTTTTAAATAAAGGGGCATCTTTAATACTGTAGGGTTTGGGTTTTTTTTTTTTTTGTCTTAAAGGGGAAGTAAAGACGGTGAAAATCCCATGTGATAGAGTCTGAAAGATTGAATGAACCCACTGGAACATAGATCCACAGTCAGATGGTGTCCCACAGCTTGATCTCTTAGTGGTGAAATTCTCAAGACAAACTCTGTTGCTACCAAACTTGGCTCTGCAGGAAAAAGCAGTCCACTGAGGTCCAAAGGTGTATAGGGCAGGGCTTGTCAAGGCTGTGTAGCAGCCTACACTGCTAATGTAGCTTCCGAAGGCATCGGGTTTACAGTCTAACTTATCTTGGGCTCTCATGGACTGTGACAGTATGTCAGCTGCTGATATTTATATGGAGAATCAGCATTTACTAGGGCAGTGGACTTATGAAATAATCCAGATAGAAGCCCTTGCACTCACTAAAAACTGCTCCCACTGAACTACTCACTAAAAGAATCGGTGCAGTTTCTAAGCCCATTCGTGTTCACTCAGATGCACTGAGGCATACTTTATGAGGT
>SJYC01093547.1:0-32031 GCA_006408675.1 Madoqua kirkii | reverse complement strand
GATATTTATATGGAGAATCAGCATTTACTAGGGCAGTGGACTTATGAAATAATCCAGATAGAAGCCCTTGCACTCACTAAAAACTGCTCCCACTGAACTACTCACTAAAAGAATCGGTGCAGTTTCTAAGCCCATTCGTGTTCACTCAGATGCACTGAGGCATACTTTATGAGGTAACTTTTTACCTCTTTGAAGTCAGCTAAACCAGGAGCCTGTGTGATGAGTCACCTGGTGTGTGAAGGTGGCTACAACAGATAGGTTGGCTGAATAGTCCAGGTGCTGGCTCTTCATAAGTAGTCTAGAGCTGGCCTCACTTAGAAGTAGCTTGTACATTGCGTTTCAGAAGGAATGTCGTTCTTTGAACTGGGGAGGCCTCCGTCTCTCCTGCTTGCAAACAGGCTGTTATTCCTGGGGGGCACAGTGTGCCAGGCACCCAGCCACACATTGACTTGATAAGAGGCCCTGCCGTGGAGTCAGTCCATTCTGCCTGCCTGTGAGAATCTGGCCTACTAATGTGTATCAAGGACCTTAGAAATGTTCACAGCTTTTAAGCTAGTACTTCTGTTTCTCGTCATTTGTCGTATGGAAATGATTTCTAATATGACAGAAAGCCTTTTTTTTAAAAAAGTTTTTCTTTAAATGAGTTCTTGCATATGGTTAAGAATGCAAGCTTTGGTGCCACATCTAGTTTGGTTTCTCTCTAAGCCTTGGTTTTGTGATATGTACAATGGGGATAATAGCTGCTTCTAAGAGGGTTATGATTTTTAACTAAAATCAGGAACCATATAATTCAAACCAGTCAACCCTAAAGGAAAAAGAAAGTGAATGTGTAGTCATTCAGTCGTGTCCGATTCTTTGAGACCCCCTGGACTGTAGCCCACCAGGCTCCTCTGCCCATGGGATTCGCCAGGCAAGTATACTGGAGTGGGTTGCCATTTCCTTCTCTGGGGGATCTTCCTGACCCAGGGATTGAACCTGGGTCTCCTGCATTACAGGCAGATTCTTTTCCATCTGAGACACCGGGGAAGCCCATCTCAACCTTGAATTGGAAGGACTGGAGCTTCAGCTGAAGCTCCAATGCTTTGGCCACCTGATGGGAAAAGCCAACTCATTGGAAAAGACCCTGATGCTGGGAAAGATTGAAGGCAAAAGGAGAAGGGGCTGACAAGATGATATGGTTAGTAAGCTAGCATCACCAACTCAATGGACATGAATTTGAGCAAACTCAGAGACATGGAGGGCAGAGGAGACCAGTGTGCTGCAGTCCTTGGAGTCACAAAGAACTGGACATGCCTTAGTGACTGAACAACATCAAAACCATATGATTCGCCCATTTGAAGTGTACAGTTCAGTGGGTTTTAGTATATATCCTCATATATGTGCAATTATCCTCACAATTAAGTTTTAGAACACTTTTATCACCTCCAAAAGAAACCCCACTAGCTATTAACTCCCGATCTTCCCACCCCTACCAGTAGCCCAAAGCGACCACTAACCTACTTCCTTTCTCTGCACTTCCCTATTCTAGACTCTCACGTGAATAGAATCCTATAGTATGTGGTCTCATGTGTCCGGCTTCTTCCGGTTAGCATGATGTTTTCATAGTTCATCGATGTTGTAGCATGTATCAAGACTTCATTCCTTTTTTAGGGTCAAATAATATTCCATTGTATGGATATACCACATTTTCTTTTAAAAAATATTTTAATTATTTGACTGTACCAGGTGTTTATTTTTGGCACTTGGGATCTTCAGTCTTTGTTGCAGCATGTGGGATCTGTAGCTGTGGCATCCAGAATCTATTAGTTGCAGCATCCAGACTCTCAGTTGCAGCACATGGGATCTAGTTCTCTGATGGGGGATCAAACTCAGGCCCCCTGCATGGGAGCATGGAGTCTTAGCCACTGGACTGCCCGGAAAGTCCACATTTTCTTGATCTGTTTGTTGATGATCATGTGTTTTGTTTCCACCTTTTAGCTGTGACGAATAATGTCCCTCCAACTTTTATTTTGTTCCTGTAAAAATTTTGAAAGTGAAAGGTGCTCAGTTGTGTTCGACTCTTTCTGACCCCATGGACGATATTCTCAGGCCCCCTGCATGGGAGCATGGAGTCTTAGCCACTGGACTGCCCGGAAAGTCCACATTTTCTTGATCTGTTTGTTGATGATCATGTGTTTTGTTTCCACCTTTTAGCTGTGACGAATAATGTCCCTCCAACTTTTATTTTGTTCCTGTAAAAATTTTGAAAGTGAAAGGTGCTCAGTTGTGTTCGACTCTTTCTGACCCCATGGACGATATAGTCCGTGGAATTCTCCAGGCCAGAATACTGGAGTGGGTAGCTTTCCCTTCTCCAGGGGATCTTCCCAACCCATGGATTGAACCCAGGCCTCCCGCATTGCAGGTGGATTTTTTACCAACTGAGTCACCAGGGGAGCCCAAGAATACTGGAGTGGGTAGCCTGTCCCTTCTCCAGCGGATCTTGATCCAGGAATGGAACCGGGGTCTTCTGCATTGCAGGGGAACTAGGCTGTGAGGGAAGCAATATTTTGTAAATTTTATAGCAAGGAGAATCTGGCCTGGGTAACTAGTACATTTGAGTCTGGTGTTAAGGATGGGGCAAGATTATGGATTTCATCCTGGTATTGGCCAGTTAGCTCAGTACACATTCAAACTGTTCCAAGCCTCATTTACAGATTTCATCTGTACCCTTATGTCCAGCAGACTAGTTTATAACAAGTGGGCTTGGTCACCAGAAAGATAGACGATACGCTCGTCTCTGCTCTTGCCTGGGAAATCCCGTGGTCAGGCTACGGTGCGTGAGACTGCAAAAAAATTGGACAACTAGGCAGAAAACAGCCTTGTGGTTGGTAGCACTGATTGTGGTGACTTAACAGAGGTCCTGAGATGTGACTTTTGGCATTTTCCCCTTAGAAATTGTATCTCCTGGGTGTTGGGAATGTTCTGGGGCCTTGATCTGGGTGATGGTTACATGAGATTCATGTGAAAAATTCACCAAGCTGCGTACTTAAAACTCGCATATAATATTTCGTTATATGAAAATTACTCTCTAAATAAATTATAACCAGGCAGAAATTATAATCAGATCTCCCGTTTAACTCGACCATCCCAGCTACTTCTGCCTTTCTGGCTGTTTCTAAATGACCACAGAGACAGGGCACACAGCTGGTAAGGGACAGAGCTGGGGTTTAAGCCAGTTCTTACTCACTCGGTGTGTAGTGTGACTTTCACGGGGAACTCTTCCAGTGCCTAGGATCTGCCTGAACCAAGTGGCGAATGAGCACTGGGGCTGGCCTGGGGGCTCAGGTCACCTGGACCTGGGGTGCGTGCCCTGTGCGTCCTGTGCCCCTCTTTACCCCCAGCTCCCAGCACTGCGCTGGCCCTGTAGTAGATGGCCAGTAAGTACTTGTTGACTCAGTGCTACCAGAGCAGAGTTATTGCCAAAGGCCAAGCAGACTGCCCACTTGGCAGCTGCTGGGAAAACCAAGGCAGGAAGCTCAATTCTTATTTTTTCCCCATGGCAACACCAGTGGCTGTTGGTCTGTCACAAGCGCACGGAAAGTTCCCACTGGAGATATCAGAGCTCTCTGGCAGGACCTGTAGGTGTTAATTTTAGCTTTCAATGACTGATGCCCTTGTATAATTTAATGGGTCAGGAGGAGCATGAGCAAAAGCCAAGATTACTCACTCGGAGAGCTTTTCCTTTCCTGTCGAGTACTTGCTGAGTTATTCAGTTTGTAAAGGACTTGCCACTTATTCATTTATTTGGAGAGAGTTTCCGCTCTTTTGAATCTAGCCTGATAACTATAAATGATTCCTTAAATCTATTAGCAATCTATCCTATCAATCAGATTTTCCCTGAGTTTATGCGTTAAACATGAGTTCAACTCACAGCGTCAAATGCTAAAAGGCGATAGATATAACCATAAAATAAAATGCTCGCATGTCCCTACATACTCTGAGTTGAAAGATACATAGGTTGAATGTCAATTACTTGGAATGAGGAAGTGAATATCCACAGGAGTTTCCGTGTCTACCCCATTTTACTACTTGAGTCCTGGTAGCAAACGAGGACTTGCATATTGAGGAGAGAGGCTTGTGCTTCTGGAGAAATATCTCAGCTGCCAATTGCAGCTGCCCTGGGGTCACTGGGAATAGGACTCTCTAGCTGAGCACAGATTCATGCATTTGACCTTGTGCATCTCTTTGTGCGTTGTGTCCCACACTGTATGTAACCCATCTCCCTAGGCCTCAGGAGCATCAGCTGTTGGAGGAGCTTTCTGAGCTTTTGCCTGGTGGTGATCCTTACTGGTCGACCGAACAGCTTCAGCGGACTGTGTTCTTCACTTGTTCAGTGGGCTTTATCGAATTCTTTGAATATTTTATTGCATCCCTCCATAATTAATTTAGAAAAATCAGTAGAAAATGGTGAAAGAGGATCATAGACTTCATGAATGCAATGTAATAGAAATAGAAAGGAATTATTAGCTGCTGTGAAAGTGTGGGTCTTTAAATTCAACCAGATACCAAAAGAAATCAAACTGCCCAACTGTGGACCCAATCATGAAGGACAAGAATGATAATAAAGAATGTGGATGAGGTGTTAAAATACAACAGTATAAATACATCTGAGGTAAGCAAATAGGTTAACAGGGGGAAGCTCTCTCTGTGTCAAAGTATTTGACGATACTGTCTATAAAAGAAGGCAGGATAGAATTAGGATACATTATGCTGTAAACCTCTGATGAAATTATGGATTTCATCAAAGGTCACCTCACCATCAATGGCCAATAGAAGGCATTGTCTTTGGTTTTCATGAGTTTTACTGATTTGCCTAGAAATACTTTTTTTGTTGTAGTTATTTATCATGCTCGACTCTGCTTTGATGTCTCTCATCATTTTAGAAAATTCTCAGTAGTCTATATTCAAATATCCCTTCTCTTTATCCCCTCCATCATCTTGTTCCCACTCCAGTTATACCTATGTTAGATCTTTACAGAGAGCTCCGCGTGTTTCATGTGCTCGTTTCTGCATTGTTCATGCTTGTGATTTGGTCCAGTGTTCAGACTAAATCTGATTTCCCTTTCTCTCAGGGTATAGACCTGAGGTCTCAGTTGAAAGCTTTTACCCGTCCTGAGCCTCAGGAAGCCTCAAGGCTCCTCCTCCCTGGCAGGCCTGGATTCTCATTTTCTGCATCTCTGGTAGCATGGCTTGCATTGGTGTCCAGCATTGCTGTAACAAATTACACAAACTTGGTGGCTTAAAAACAATAGCAATGTATTCCCCCGAAGTTCTGGAGATCAGGAATCAAGGTGTCGTGAGGGCCCTGCTCCCTCTGAAAGCTCTCAGGGAGATTCCCTCCATGCTTCTTCCATCTTCTGGTGCCCCAGGCATTCCTGGATGAGTAGCTGCAGCACTCGGATCTCTGGCTCCATTCTCACTGGGTCTCTTCCTGTGTGTCTCTGTGTTCTCCTCTCTTCCTATAAGGAGGCCAGTCATGGACTTTAGGGCCCACTCTGAATCAGAATGGGCTTCTCTAGTGGCTCAGAAAGTAAAGAATCTGCCTGCAGTGCCGGAGACCTGGGTTCGATCCCTGGGTAATGAAGATTCCCTGGAGAAGGGAATGGCTACCCACTCCAGTATTCTTGCCTGGGAAATTCTATGGACAGAAGAGCCTGGTGGTCGATAGTCCATGGGGTCACAAAGAATCAGACACAATTGAGCGACTAACACTGAATCAGGATAATTTCATCTCAAGATAAACTGACTACTTACGTGTCCAGGTAAGGTTACTCACTGAAGTTCTTGGAATTTGGGAGTACACTGCTTCCTGCTCCGATTCTGCTGCTCACATATATCTTTTTTTCCCCCTGTTGATTTGTTTTCTGCCTATCATATTAGAGGCCATGTCATGATAGAATGCTAGGGGAAAAAAAAGCCTGTAACATGATGTTAGAGGACAGTGTCAATGATAAGACAAAAATGGAACATAGAACAAAAACAGAAAGCAAAGCAAACAAAGAAAAGGAAGAGATCTTGGCCAGATCAGAGAATGGGTCTGATTGACAGTTCTAAGCTGTTTGGAAGGACGTGTGGGCAGCTGGGCTTCCATGTGGGGTGGTTGAGAAGCTATTCAGTTTTTCCTCTGGGGGCCCAGCTGTGAGTATCTATAATCGTTTCGTGTGTGTGCGCATTAGTCGCTCAGTCGTGTTTGACTCTTTGTGACGCCATAGGCTGTAGCCCACCAGCTCCTCTGTCCATGGGATTCTCTAGGCAAGAACTGGAGTGGGTTGCCATTCCCTCCTCCGGGGGATCTTTCCAACCCAGGGATCGAACTCAGGTCCCCCATACTGTGGCCACATTCTTTACCAGCTGAGCTACCAGGGAAGCCCAAGAATACTGGAGTGGGTAGCCTAACCCTTCTCCCGGGATCTTCCCAACTCAGGAATCAAACCAGGGTGTCCTGCATTACAGGTGGATCCTATACCAGCTACCAGGATAGGCCCGTAATTATTTTAACTGGGGCCATTTAGTTTCTTTTTGGTCAAATCTTTCCATTTCTTGTCTGGGGAAAATGCACCTCATTCCAGTTTTCTGGGAACTTAAGTGGGAGAGACAGCTGTTCAACATATAGATGTTCACTTAATTCTTCTATTTTCCATCCAGGTTTCTGCTCCCACCTTCTGCTCTGCCTGCTTTGCCTGAGTTTGGGGACACCACAAATGGAAGATTTGGCGACAAAAGTATTTAGAAAAGAAGTATACTTGAAAAAGATCTGTTAAGAATCTCCACGGGCTAAAAGGATTAGATCATCAAAAAACATATATATGTATCTAAAGGTAAAAAAATTCTCAAAATTACCAAGGTTACTGAGATTACAGCATGGCAGAAAAATAGCAAATTTATCACATGATTGTCATATCCACAAAGGTCCTGACAAATCTCCAGGCAGTAGCCTTGCAGAAGTCTGGAAGAAAGTTGGATTTCTTTATTTCCCTGACCTTGTTTTGTTTGTTTCTCGCAGGTACAGTGTGTTTTTCCCTTTCTGACTGTGAGATGAGGTGTGTATGATCACCCAAAGTGAGATGCCATTCCACCTCCACAGTTCCACCTCGGGGTCAGGTTTCTGGTCCTGAGGCACATATTTAACCAGGTGAGTTTGTTTTACTAATGTTTTAAACTCAGTATTTATTCATTTGATGTTTCATTTAGTTCAGTTGCTCAGTTGTGTCCGACTCTTTGCGACCCCATGGACTGCAGCATGCCAGGCCTCCCTGTCCATCACCGACTCCTGGAGTTTACTCAAACGCATGTGCATTGAGTCAGTAATGCCATCCAACCATCTCATCCTCTGTCATCCCCTTCTCCTCCCGCCTTCAATCTTTCCCAGCATCAGGGTCTTTTCCAGTGAGTCAGTTCTTCGGATCATGTGGCCAGAGTATTGGAGTTTCACCTTCAGCATCAGTCCTGAATATTCAGGATTGATCTCCTTTAGGATTGACTGGTTTGATCTCCTTGCAGTCCAAGGGACTCTCAAGAGTCTTCTCCAACACCACAGTTCAAAAGCATCAATTCTTTGGTGCTCAGCTTTCTTTATAGTCCAACTCTCACCTTCATACATGACTAGCAGTAGAAAAACCGTAGCTTTGACAGGACGAACTTTTGTAAGCAAAGTAATGTCTCTGCTTTTTGATATACTGTCTGGGTTGGTTTAGTTTTATTTGATTAGTAGTTTTATCTACATAGGTACCAAAAAGGTGAATGATAATAAAACACTCCTTGTATATGGTTAACAAAACTAGAGTCATATGATAGTAAGACCCAAGAGTTAACTTTGTCTGTGAATTTCCTACTCATACATGTCTAAGAGTTTATTACTATAAGTTCATCTACTGAGAATAGGAGTGAAGAACCAGCCGTTCATCTCTGCTTTGTTTTGCCTGCAGTTCCTGTATCTGTAGGGACATCTCTTTTTCAAGCTGGTCAGTGCCTCATCTGCTTGTGATTCTGTGAAGTGACTGGGATCAGCTGGTTCTCCTGCCGTCTAGGACTGCAGTCCTCTTGGGGCTCAGCTGGGCTGGGACAACCGAGATGGCTCACTCAGCTGTGATAGGACCTCCTGGGCAGGGCTTTCTCTGGGGAAGTTCCTTGGGGTTGAGAAGACATGAGAGGCTCTCATTTTGAGAACCAGGCTTGTGGAAGGGGACAGGAGGGAGGCAAAGCAAGAAGCCAGCTCCGAAGTGCTGGGTGGCAGGGACGTCTGGACGGCTGGCCTGGCCGGAACGCGGGAGAGCAGGGCCTTTCTTTCCTTCCCCATTAAGGCCCAGGGCCCCTCCTCTCTCCTCTGGCTTCCCCATGGGCTCTTTTCAGCAGGTGGCTGCACTTCTATGAGGCAGCTCAAGGCTCCTAGAAGCATAAAAGCAAAATCTGCCAGGGTTTCTGAAGTCTCCTGCCATATTCTATTGGTTAAGACAGTCACAGGCCAACACACACATTCAAGAAGAGGGGAGATGAATATCATCTCTTGGTATGGAGAATGCCAAACAACTCGGAGTCATCTTTATTCTTCCACACTGACAACATCTGTGTTAGTTGCCAGGGACTGTGATAACAAATGACCAGAAACTTGGTGGCTTGAAACAACAAAAATTTATTTTCTCATAGTTCTGAAGGACAGAATCCAAAATCAGGGTGTGGGCAGAGCTGCATTCCCTCCAGAGGCTCCAGAGAGGGCTCTTTCCTGGCTCTGACCAGCTTCAGATGGCTCCAGGCATCCCTTGGCTTGTGGCTGCATCATTCTAGTCTCTGCCTCTGTCTTCACACGGCCTTCCTGGTATCTGTATCACTGCTTGTGTGTGTGTGTGTGTGTGTGTGTGTGTGTGTGTGCGTGCGTGTGCCTGTGTGCATGTGCTCAGTTGGGTCTGACTCGTGATCCCACAGACTGTAGCCCATCGGGCTCCCCCGTCCATGAGATTTCCCAGGCATGAATACTGGAGTGGGGTGCCATTTCCCTCCCCAGGGGATCTCCTCTACCCAGGGATCAAACTTGGATCCCCTGCATCTCCTGTATTTCAGATAGACTCTTTACCACTGAGCCACCTTGTACCCTTCCCTTCTCTCTCTTTCTCCTTTTTCCTTGTAAGGACACTTAGCAATTGAATTGAGCACCCATCTCAAATTCAGGATATCATTCAAGATCCTTAACTTGACTTCATTGGCAGAGACCCCATTTCAAAATAAGGTCACGTTCACACGTATTGAGGTTGAGGACTTGAATGAATCTTTGAGGGACACAGTTCAATCCGTCCTGCAAACATGAGTCTTTTTAATTATCCTACTTGGAATATATTGTACTTTCTGGTGATGTGGCTACATGTTTTAAACAGTTCTGGAAAATGTAGTCATTATATTTAAAAATATTATATTTTCCTCCTGGGTTACCAGTCATGTATGTACTAGTCCAGGGTCAATTATTTTTTTCTGTAAAAGGCCATTGAGTAATATTTTAGGCTTTGGAGGCCATATGATCTTTGTCTCCAATACACAGCTCTATTGTATTGTGAAAAAAGCCATAGGCAACACACAATCAAATTTGTGTGGTGGTGTCATTAAAACTTTATTAAAAGCAGGTGGCCAGCTGGATTTGATACACAAGCCGTAGTGTGCCAAGCTCTGTGCTGGATCTTGTTCTTTTTCTGTCTTTTTTATACTTTTTCGTATCTTTATCACTCTTTCTCTGCTGTATTCTAGAAAGGTTATTCAGATATATTTTCCATTTCATGAATTCTTTCTTTAACAGTGTGATCTACTGTTTAACACACCCATTGAGTTTAGTTTTTTATCCAACAGTTAGGTTATTAATTTGAAAAGTTCTGTATGTTTTTATCCAATTCTACCAACTGATATCTAATGTTTTCCTGTTGTTTATTAATAAATTATAAGTTATCCTTTCTTTAGATGTTTTATTTTTCACAATTCTGCATGCTGTTGCTACAATAGAAACACCTATAGTCCTTGGTGACCTACAGTTGTTATTTCTTGTTTCTGTTAGCTTTTGTTCATAGTGACTTGCCTTCGGAAATATTTGTTGATTTTGTTTGTGCTGAATTTTAATTTATAGGATTCCTGCAAACTAACCTGAGAAGCCTTACCGCCAAAGAGGATCTACGCCTGCTTTTACCAAACAGATGGGAAAGTTCCCTCTTGTCCCTACAGTTCACCTTGGAGTTATTAAAAGTTTTTTGGGGGGTGAGAATCTCAGATTTGGGTCCCTCTCTGGGGCTTCCCAGGTGGTTCAGTGGTAACGAATCTGCCTGCCAATGCAGGAGATGCTGGTTTGATCCTTGGGTTGGGAAGATCCCCTGGAGAAGAAGATGGCAACCTCCTTCAGTATTCTTGCCTGGAAGATCCCATGGACAGAGGAGCCTGGCAGGCTACCGTTCATGGGGTCGCGAAGAGCGAGACCTGACAAGTACACACACACACACACACACACACACACACACACACACACACACACACAGAGCTACCTCAGGACACCCAGTCCCTGTGGCCATGGTTCAGGCCAGTTTCCACCACTCAGATTCCTGGTTACACCAGCCCTGTCTCCCTCCTGGCCTTCCTGCCAGCTCCTGCCCATTCCTGTCCTCGTTCTTGGTGACTCCTGGTCAGCTTCTGGTCACAGAAAACTGGAGACCCCCAGTTCCCTCTCTTCTCCCCGGCCCCCTCTTAGATTTAGCGTTCCTTTATGTGTCCATCTGTCTATTTTGTGAATAGATCTTGTGAAGCAGATCAGCCCCAAAGCACCTCCTTGCTCAGGGGTGGAGACTGCTAGACTGCTCTTTTATGGAACTTACCTTAACAAGAAATATACGCCTTGGTAACATGTTGGGTGTCACCTTAGGTGGGAAAGCATGGACTTACACCCCAGGCTGCTCATAAATGGAAGAGCCTCGGTCCCTACTGCACAGGTGGCCCTGAGGGTGGAACAGCTCCCTGGACAGAAGGTAGGCACTTCATACATTCAAGTGTGAAATTCGAATCACAGGGACCTCCTCTAGGATTCAGCCTTGCATTTGACTCTTCACCTTCCCCTCAATCGTGGCTCCCTGTCCACCCAGTGGATTATCCTGCATGGCCACCATAACCCTTGCTCTGAGAAAATGCTAGGATAAATGTGTACGTGAACTCTGCTTAATAGTCTCCACTGGAGGACTCCCCTGGAGGTACAATGGCTAATACTCTGAGCTCCCAATGCAGGAAGCCTAGGTTCAGACCCTGGTCAGGGAACTAGATCCCACATGCTGCAACTAAGACCTAGTATAGCCAAAAAAACCCCCCAAAAACAAAAAACAAAAACCTGTATGGCCCCTTCTTAGCGATACCAGTGTGGCTTTTGGTTCTTTTAATTTGTTCAGGCCACGTAGCATGTGGGGTCTTAGTTTCCCAACCAGGGATCAAACCTGCAGCCCCTACGTTGGAAGGGCAGAATCTTACCACTGGACATCAGGGAAGTCCCGTGGTATCAGTTTTGACCAGGGGCAATCCAAAGAAAAGTGAAAGTTGCTCAGTTGTGTCTGATTCTTTTCGACCCCATGGACTCTGCAGTCCATGGAATTCTCCAGGCCAGAATACTGGAGTGGGTAGCCTTTCCCTTCTCCAGGGGATCTTCCCAACTTCTTAGTTTCCCAACCAGGGATCAAACCTGCAGCCCCTACGTTGGAAGGGCAGAATCTTAACCACTGGACATCAGGGAAGTCCCGTGGTATCAGTTTTGACCAGGGGCAATCCAAAGAAAAGTGAAAGTTGCTCAGTTGTGTCTGATTCTTTTCGACCCCATGGACTCTGCAGTCCATGGAATTCTCCAGGCCAGAATACTGGAGTGGGTAGCCTTTCCCTTCTCCAGGGGATCTTCCCAACCCAGGGATCGAACCCAGGTCTCCCGCATTGCAGGCAGATTCTTTATCAGTTGAGCCACAAGGAAAGCCCAAGGAAGGAGGCTCTAATTGTAGAATATGGGACATTGCCAGAGTTGTTTTGCAAGATCAGAAGGGAGAGTTACTGGGGGACCTTTTTGGCTCCCTGAGTATTCAGTGGCCACTTGCTTAATCAACAGTAGGGATGGCTGCATGTGGAGACAGGCCTGTCATTATTCCTGGCTCTATTAACATGATGCAAAAATCCCCTTACATAGAACCCCCCGCTGAAAAAACAACCAACTTACTATGTGCTCATATTTATTTAAATCTCTGAACAGAGCTGTTCTCTGCTGAGTTATAATGAGGAGTGAGTTTTCCGAGGGTGTGATTTATGAGCCTCTCACAGATGGGTTTTAAATGGGGGGACTGACAGTTCCACTCCAGCTATGGCAGGGCTGGGGTCTTTCAGGCCCAGACGAGCTGAAATGAGCTGGTGGGAGGCAGAGAAGGGGTGGTGCGTGGGCGGATCCCATTGCCAAGAGCTTGTGAGCTCTTCTACCCAGCAATGCTGGATTGTTCCGTTTTGTTTCTCTCGAGGAAGAAATAACACATGTTGACATGAAGATTGAAAGTGGGGTCTCTCCTGTGCCCCAGATGGCCTCAGAAGTGGAAACATTCACACTTCTTTCCTGCTCACGCTTCTTCTCCCTAGAACTTTTTGGTGATAAGGTTAGCATTTCATTGGATTTTTAAAATTTCTTTCTCTTTATTGTATATTCCAGCCAGAAGCAGGAGGATGTTAATTCCCTTTAGGATGGACTGGTTGGATCTCCTTGCCGTCCAAGGGACTCTCAAGAATCTTCTCCAACACCACAGTTCAAAAGCATCAATTCTTCGAGCGATTGGAAAATGCCACCCGCCTCAAGATATGTTGACATCTTAGTCCCTTGAACCTGTGAGTGAGACCGTGTTTGGTAAAAGGACTTTGCAGGTGTAAGTTGAGCATCTTGAGAGGAGACCGTCATCCTGGATTATCCAGTTCAGTTCAATTCAGTTGCTCAGTTGTGTCCGACTCTTTGCGACCCCATGGACTGCAGCACGCCAGGCCTCTGTGTCCATCACCAACTCCCAGAATTTACCCAAACTCATGTCCATCAAGTCGATGATGCCATCCAACCACCTCATCCTCTGTCGTTACCTTCTCCTCCCGCCTTCAATCTTTCCCAGCATCAGGGTCTTTTCCAAGGAGTCAGTTCTTCACGTCTGGTGGCCAAAGTATTGAGTTTTAGCTTCAACATCAGTCCTACCAATGAACACCCAGGACTAATATCCTTTAGGATGAACTGGTTGGATCTCCCTGCAGTCCAAGGGACTCTGAAGAGTCTTCTCCAGCACTGCAGTTCCAAAGCATCAATTCTTTGGTGCTCACCTTTCTTTACAGCCCAACTCACATCCATACACAACTACTAGAAAAACCATAACCTTGACTAGACGGACCTTTGCTGGCAAAGTAATGTCTCTGCTTTTTAATACGCTGTCTAGGTTGGTCATAGCTTTCCTTCCAAGGAGTAAGCATCTTTTAATTTCATGGCTGCAGTTACCCTCTGCACTGACCATCCAGGTGGGTCCTAAATTCCATCAAGAGGGTCCTTAAGGGACAGAGGCAGAGGGGACAGGCACAGAGGGAGCAATGAAGGGAAGATGGGGGCAGAGATGGAGGGATTCGTCCACAGGCCAAGGAGGCCGAGGGAGCCTTGACCTCTGACCTCTGTCCTCCAGAACTATGAGTGAATAAATTTTGGTTGTTTGAAGCCATTCAGTGTGTGGTCCTTTGTTATAATTTGTCACATCCTAGGAAATGGGTATAGGTGACTATGCCTCAAACACCCAGTTCCAGGAAACGGATGAGATTGGGGTATAAGCAAACACCTACTCAGTTTGTTCCAAGTTGTTTTCATTGTTGTTTAGTCGCTAAGTCGTGTCCCACTCTTTGCGACCCCATGGACTATAGCCCACCAGGCTCCTCTGTCCATAGGGATTTTCCAGGCAAGAGAACTGGAGTGGGTTGCCATTTCCTCCTCTGGGGATCTTCTCCAGCCAAGGATCAAACCCAGGTCAAACTGGGTAGGTGTAGTTTACATCCCAGGGTACATCTCCTCACTGCTGTGCTGAGGGGTGCCGGTTTGCTGGGGTACAGCTCCTCACTGCTGTGTTGAGGGGTGCTGGTTTGCTGGGGCAAGGCTTATACAGGTGCCCCAGAAAACAGAGCCTGCAGCAAAACTTGTGTGTGAATCCTTTTCTGGGGGGTGGGGATGGTAGTACAATCCCAGGGAAGCCAGAGTGAGGGAGAAGGGGAGTGAGGCAGAAGGGAGAGCAGAAAACACAGGTGGGTCATTATGCAGCTGGCCACAGCTTGAGGTTGTGTTTAACCACTGCTCCTTGGGACAAGGGCTTCCCTGGTGGCTCAGATGGTAAAGAATCCGCCTGCCAGTGCAGGAGACCCAGGTTCGATCCCTGGCTGGGGAAGATCCCCTGGAAAGGGAATGGCAGCCCACTCCAGTCTCTTGCCTGGAGAATTCCCATGGACAGAGAAGCTTGGCGGGCTACGGTCCATGGGGTTGCAAAAGGTTGGACATGACTTAGCAACGAAACAACTTGGAACAAACAGGGTGGGTGGGGGTGGGGCAGTGAGAGGGGCCAGGAAGGGCAAGCAATGTATCTTCTGGTTCCTTCCACTGCCTCTGCATGCTTCTAGACTGCAGTTCTCAGCAATCGCTAGCAACTTCGTGGGTGGGTCAGGCCAGACCTGGGTGCAACAGCTGCTGCAGCTCCTCCCTGGGAAGGCATGATGGAGGCTGTGCTAGGGTCTCACCCCTGGTGGCGGGGTGGCGGCACTGCTAAGAGGACTTGACGATGGTTGGAGTGGTATGAGACCCCAGACAGGGCCGTTCCAGCTGGGGCTGCAGTCCAGAGGCTGGCAAGGCTGGGCAGATTAGGGGGCCACATAAACTGAATCAGGCCTCACAGAGGTTCTGGGCTGGTGGCCAGCATCAGAGTCCTCTTGCTTTATGGATTTCTAGAACTGGGCAGGGAGCAATAAATATCCTGAATATTCATTGGAAGGACTGATGTTGAAGCTGAAACTCCAATACTTTGGCCACCTGATGCCAAGAACTGACTCATTGGAAAAGACCCTGATGCTGGGAAAGACTGAAGGCAGGAGGAGAAGGGGACAACAGAGGATGAGATGGTTGGATGGCATCACTGACTCAATGGACATGAGCTTGAGTAAACTCTGGGAGTTGACCATGGACAGGGAGGCCTGGCATGCTGCAGTCCGTGGGGTCGCAGAGTCAGACATGACTGAGGGACTGAACCGAAAGGCTTATGTGCACCCCGCCCAGGTCCCTGCTGCTATAACTCGGGTGCCGGGGATGCTACTTAGATGGTTACCATCAGCGTCCCACTCACGTCACTCTTGCTTTGGCCCCTCGGCTTGTCACCCGAGTGCTCATCCTTTTCTGTTTTCCTCTTGTCCCTTTGTCTGCATAGATGGTCTCCCCCATCCTGTTTCATTGCATATCCAACCCTGCTCTCCAGCGAGTTCACAATTTCTCTCCTATTTCTGCATTTGATTAGACATCATAAAGAGAAATTCCCTTTGGGTTTACAGTGCACGAATAGAGAATTGGGAAGGAGAAAAAGATTCTTTAACAGACAAAACAGGCACTGGGGGATGCTGCTCTCTTTGGACGTGACCAGCGGAAGAAAAGACTCATTAGAGAGAAGAGACCTTGGGCTGTTGTCAAATCGAATTTTGCTGGAAGAGGAATGGATCGAGGTCATGCGTATGTGGAACCCACGTGTGTAGTCAAGCAGTGGGGGCCCTCCTGGCGTCTCGCATTTGGTCCACAATCCAGGCGGGAGAATGGCTTCTTTGTGTAGACAAAACATCGAAGCCTGTAGCCTGTGGGGGTGGGAAGAGGGAAGGTGACTATGCACCAGCCCTGGATGGAGCCCTAGATGTCCCCTCTTGCAGCCCAGCGGGGAATGGGCGAGGGGTGGATATTTCTGTGTCTGTTGGAGGGGGGTTGTTCAGTGCTAGGCACCAGGTCCCTGAGGGGAGGGGGCTGTGTAGATATAGGTCATGGGATTGGGAACCAGATGGATGGAATAGGGGTGGAATCATTGCTAGGGCATCACTAACACCAGGAAAAGGAGCAACCGGAGGGAGCAGAAGCCCCTGGATCATCTAAGGCTTAAGTGTGGACTGTCCTGAGAGCCAGCCCTGACTTATCTGAAGAGATTCTTCAGAGTGGCTGTATTTTGGGGCTCGTTTGCTTCTGACTGCACTGGATCTGCACTGCAGTGAGCGGGCTCTCTCTCGGTGCGGCGAGCGGGGGCTACTATGTGCCGGCTTCTCACTGTGGTGGCTTCTCTTGTTGCAGAGCCCAGGCTCCAGGGCGCACGATCTCAGTAGCTGCAGTGCACAGGCGTAGATGCTCCACAGCATGTGAGATCTTCCTGGACCGGAAATCGAACCCACGTCCCCTGACTTGGCAGCAGAATTCTTAACAACTGAATCACCAGGCAAACCCATGACTGTGTTTTAAATGGCGACTACCTCAGTAGTGTCCGACCCTTTGCAACCCCATGGACTAGCCCACCAGGCTCCTCTATCCATGGGATTCTCCAGATAATACTAGAGTGGGTAGCCATTCGTTTCTCCAGGGGATCTTCCCAACCCAGGGATTGAACCTGTTCCTGCATTGCAGGCAGATTCTTTACTGTCTGAGTCACCATGGAAGCCCCAATAATCATTTGGGGTACCCATTAATTCAGACTTTGATAATACCAAAATGTGACTTTATTGTCTAGTGATCAAGCCATCAAGATGCCTCCTTCCCAACTCCCTGGCCCTAGCAGCTCTGGCTTGGACGGGGGCAGCTGGCTCATTTCATAATAGAAAGAGCACTAGTAGCTGATACATTGACTACTGGGGGCCTGAGACTCCCCAGGAGGCCCTGAGGTTTCACGAATGATATTTCTCACAAGCACATTAGTACCTCTGCCTTTCCAGTGTTGCAGATGTGATGGACTTAAGTACACATTTATTTCAAGATCCTCTGAGACTTCAGAGTTTATTTTTTGTTGCGGTAAATTCTCTTCCCAGGTGGCACAGTAGTAAAGAATCTGCTTGTCAATGCAGGAGACGCAGGTTCGATCCCTGGGTTGGGAAGATCCTCTGGAGTGGGAAATGGCAACCCACTCCAGTAGCTTTGCCTGGAAAATTCCATGGATGGAGAAGACTTGGAGACTACAGTCCAGGGGGTCATAAAGAGTCAAACACAACTGAGCCTGCCCACACACTTGCACACGCACACACATTCTCTTCGGGCACTATCAGGGTGACTCTCATATGAGAGTGTGACAGGTGTTGGCAGGGCCTCGTCTTTGTCCGTCTGTGTGCTCTGTCTGACTTCCTTCCACTTGAGGGCTCACCCGCCCCACCAGCCTTCAGGCCAGAAGTGCCAGGGCATTGCACCTGTCCCGGGTTGCCCTTAAGTTCTGACTCCATGGAGTAGGTGTATAAATACCCCAGCTCCCTCCCCACTTAGGTGGGATAATTCTGTCTGTGTTCTGCAAGTTTCCCCAAGTTTCCTTGAGGAGTTAAGCCCAATGACCAACCATGAGAGCTGGTTCCACAGTTCACCTTTATTATTCCTGTCACTCCTTTACTTGCTACCGGTGCTGAAATAATTCTAAGAGCCCATTATAGTGTCAGGGAGGCAGTTTCCTCACCACCAAGCAATTCTCTGCTACCCCAGCTGGGTGTCCTGCAACCTACTATCTGCCTGTGCTGTCTGCTCAGTTGTGTCCGACTCTGCGACCCCATGGACTGTAGCCCACCAGGCTCCTCTGTCCATGGGATTCTCCAGGCAAGAGTACTGGAGTGGGGTGCCATTTCTTTCTCCAACTATCTGCCTAGATAATATCAGATTCCACAGGCTAAGGGCTCAGTCCCACGAGACTGCTCCTATGCTACATCAGAGGCCAGTGGTAAGTGGTGGGGCCCCAGGTTACCTACAACTGCTGTCTGATTTGGCTATAGATCAGAGGTACCCATTAATCTTCTAGAGAGGCTCACAGAACTCAAGGAAACACTAACTTACATTTACCAGTGTGTTAAAGGACATGATGAAGGATACAGATGAACAGCCAGATGGAGATACGCAGGCTTGAGGCAAGTGGAAAGGGACAGAGTTTTCACATCCTATGTTCATCAGCCCAGAAGTTCTCCAAACCCTGTACTTTTGGGATTTGGAGATTTTTATAGAGGCTTCATCATATGGGTATGATCCATCTTTAACTCCATTTATAGCCCTTCTCCCTTCTCAAGAGACTCAAGGGGCAGGGCTGAAAATCCCCAGCTTCTAACCATAATTTGTTCTTTCTGTAACCAGCCCTCATTCAGAAGCCTACCCACTTAGAACACTCTCATCACCCAGGAAATTACAAGGGTTTCAGGAACTCTGGGCCAGGAATGGAGGGGAGAGACCAATATACATATTTTCTATTATCTTACAACTGTCTCAGCCTCAGGATCTGCCTCCAGAAGAACCCAAACCAGACAGGAGATGTCTGAGCAATCTCCCCTCCATTTTTTAATTGAGGTTTAAATTACATAATGGCACCCCACTCCAGTACTCTTGCCTGGAAAATCCCATGGACAGAGGAGCCTGGTAGGCTGCAGTCCATGGGGTCGCTAAGAGTCAGGTATGACTGAGCAACATCACTTTCACTTTTCACTTTCATGTGTTGGAGAAGGAAATGGCAACCCACTCCAGTGTTCTTGCCTGGAGAATCCCAGGGACGGGGGAGCCTGGTGGGCTGCCATCTATGGGGTCGCACAGAGTCAGACACGACTTAAGCGACTTAGCAGCAGCAGCAGCAGCAGCAAATTACATAAAGTACACCAGTGTTAAGCAAACAACTTGACAATGATTTCTATTTGTATATCTCTCTGTAAACACCACTGAGATCAAGCTATAGAGCATATCTAACTCCCCAGCAGGCTCACTCACCTCAAATCATCCTGAAAACTAACTACTCTTCTCACTGTAGACCCGCTTTGCCTGTTTTTGAATTTCACATAGATGGAGTCTCACACTGTGTACTCTTTAGAGTCATTTCTTTTGTTCAACATTATGCTTGTGAGATGTTTTTGCCTTTAGAAATAGTTTGGTAGTTTTTGTTGTTCGGTTGCTAAGTTGGGTCTGACTCTTTATGACCCCATGGACTGCAGCACGCCAGGCTTCCCTGTCCTTCACTATCTTCTGGAGTTTGCTCAAATTCATGTCCAATGAGTCAGTAATGATATCTAACCATTTCATCCCCTGCTGCCTTTTTCTCCTTTTGCCTTCAATTTTCCCCAGCATTCTGGTGTATACATATCAGATCATTTAAAAATTCATTTCAACTCTTAGTGGACATTTGGGTTGTTTGCTACCTTGGGCTATTGTGAACACAGCTGCTATGAAACTTTTTGTGCATGTTTTGTGCACCCAAGTACCTGCATCCTTGGGCATACGTCCAAGAGCAGATCTGCTGGGACAGAGAGCCGGTGGGTTTAGTTTAGTAAGTACTGCCACATGTTTTCCAGCACGGTTGTAACATTTTACGTCTCCCGCTAGGAGTATGAGAGTTCTAGTTGCTCCAGTCTTTGGCAACACTCGATACTGTCAGTCCTTTAAATTTTAGCCAATCTGGTAGTTCTGTGTAAAAACGTTTGGCCATGCACTTCCCTGGTGGCTCAGTGGTGAAGAGTCTGCCTGCAAATGCAGGAGACATGGGTTCCAGCCACGGTCCAAGAAGATCCTACACACCACAAGGCAACTAAGCTCATCTGCCACAACTATAGAGTCTGTGATCTAGAGCCTGGGACTCGCAGCTACTGAAGCCTGAGTCCCCAGGGCCTGTGCTCTGCAACAAGAGAAGCCTCCACAGTGAGAAGCCTGTGCTTAGTTGCCTTGAACTACGTGGTATCTTCCTACATCAGGGACTGAACCTATGTTCCCTGCCTTGGCAGGTGTATTCTTAACAACTAGAACTCTAGAGAAGCCGCACAATGGGGCTTTGAAGGCACATCACGTGGGCTGGGTCTCAACACAACTCTCCACAGACACGCACATCAGCTCAGAAGACAGGCAGGGGTCGTTTTCTGCTGGTTCCTCCACTTTTCTGGCCCTTCTCATGTTCTTTTCTCCTGCAAGCCCCTGCACAAAACTCCTCCGCTCTCGAGCCTAGAAAATTCTCTTGCGTGCTAACATGTGGGTTTTCAGAATGTTAATACCTGGATTTCCAGGGAAGTCCCAGCTCCCCAGTTTTGAAAGGGGTAAACTATGAAGGCCACCCTGCCAATTCAGGAAGGCCAGCCCCTCCAAGGCTGCCCTATACCATGCAGTGCCATTAGATGGGGTGAGTGTGCTAGCCCTCCACTGAGTCTGGTGCTCTGAGTCTCTGGTTCAACCAGTCGCTGAGGAAATTTCCAGTATCCTAAAGGGGTGGGCAGAGGGCAGACATTCCAGGCAAGGTGGGTAGCAGGCCATTCGAGTGCAGAACCACAAACATGCACTGGAGGAGCCAGACATCCTGGATGTGAAGTCAAGTGGGCCCTAGCAAGCATCACTATGAACAAAGCTGATAGAGGTGATGGAATTCCAGTGGAGCTATTTCAAATCCTGAAAGATGATGCCGTGAAAGTGCTGCACTCAATATGCCAGCAAATTTGGAAAACTCAGCAGTGGCCACAGGACTGGAAAAAGTCAGTTTTCATTCCAATCCCAAAGAAAGTCAATGCCAAAGAATGCTCAAACTAATGCACAGTTGCATTCATCTCATATGCTAGTAAAGTAATGCTCAAAATTCTTCAAGCCAGGCTTCAGCAATATGTGAACCGTGAACTCCCTGATGTTCAAGCTGGTTTTAGAAAAGGCAGAGGAACCAGAGATCAAATTGCCAACATCCACTAGATCATGGAAAAAGCAAGAGAGTTCCCGAAAAACATCTATCTCTGCTTTATTGACTATGCCAATGCATTTGACTGTGTGGATCACAATAAACTGGAAAATTCTTCAAGAGATGGGAATACCAGGCAACCTGACCTGCCTCTTGAGAAACCTATATGCAGGTCAGGAAGCAACAGTTAGAACTGGACATAGAACAACAGACTGGTTCCAAATAGGAAAGGAGTATGTCAAGGCCATATATTGTCACTCTGCATATAACTTATATGCAGAGTACATCATGAGAAATGCTGGGCTGGAAGAAGCACAGGCTGGAATCAGGATTGCCGGGGAAAATATCAATAACCTCAGATATGGAGATGATACCACCCTTATGGCAGAAAGTGAAGAGGAACTAAAACTCCTCTTGATGAAAGTGAAAGTGGAGAGTGAAAAAGTTGGCTTAAAGCTCAACATTCAGAAAACGAAGATCATGGCATCTGGTCCCATCACTTCATGGGAAATAGACAGGGAAACAGTGGAAACAGTGGGAGACTTTATTTTTTTGGCTCCCAAATCACTGCAGATGGTGACTGCAGCCATGAAATTAAAAGACGCTTACCCCTTGGAAGGAGAGTTATGACCAGCCTAGATAGCATATTCAAAAGCAGAGACATTACTTTGCCAACAAAGGTCTGTCTAGTCAAGGCTATGGTTTTTCCAGTGGTCATGTATGGATGTGACAGTTGGACTGTGAAGAAGCCTGAGTGCCAAAGAATTGATGCTTTTGAACTGTGGTGTTGGAGAAGACTCTTGAGAGTCCCTTGGACTGCAAGGAGATCCAACCAGTCCATCCTAAGGGAGATCAGTCCTGGGATTTCTTTGGAAGGAATGATGCTAAGGCTGAAACTCCAATACTATGGTCACCTCATGCTAAGAGTTGACTTATTGGAAAAGACTCTGATGCTGGGAGGGATTGGGGACAGGAGGAGAAGGGGACGACCGAGGATGAGATGGCTGGATGGCATCACTGACTCGATGCACGTGAGTCTGAGTGAACTCTGGGAGTTGGTGATGGACAGGGAGGCCTGGCATGCTGCGATTCATGGGGTCGCAAAGAGTCAGACACGACTGAGCGATTGAACTGAACTGAACTGAAGTGAGGAGGGTGTAGAGATAAACACGTCTGCACTCCAGCCCAGATGTTCACCCACAAGCACGCCTACACAACCTCCATGTCTAGGGACACCCAAGCTGGCTCCTAGATGGAGGAGGCCTTCCTCCTCAGGCGACTTAAGGGCCAGGAGTTGGCCAGAGATCGAGCGGGGGTTCCTGGAGCTCTGTTCTCCTTGAAGGTCAACCAGCATGCTAATGTGCACACTTATCTGGGTTACACCCCTGCTGTGTCATAGGGGAGCCCAAGGCCAAGAACGAAGCAGTCCTTGCCAGTCAGCAAAATGACAGGGCTGTGTATTTGTTGGGAAAGAAAGCATGGGCGTGGCCAGGGCCCTGGAGGACTGGGCGTGGTCAGAGTGACAGCTGGCTGGGCGTGGCCACAGCCAATGAGGACTGGGCATGGTCAGAGTGACAGCTGGCTGGGCGTGGCCACAGCCAATGAGGACTGGGCGTGGTCAGAGTGACAGCTGGCTGGGCGTGGCCACAGCCAATGAGGACTGGGTGTGGTCAGAGTGACAGCTGCCTGGGCGTGGTCACAGCCAATGAGGACTGGGTGTGGTCAGAGTGACAGCTGCCTGGGCGTGGCCACAGCCAAGGGAGAGTAGAGCGTGGTCAGGGAAACTCAGTGGCGCCTTCTGTAGAACACGACTGCCGTCTAGCTTTGGTGTTATTTCCACTCTTTCAGAAATCACTGCAATTAATTAAATTAAATTAATTAATGTAAATTAAATTAAATCTAGCAAATACAATACAATATACTTTTCTTTCAAGGATATATCAAAATTGTAGTCTTGCCCTCTTTTTGAGTTCTAGTGTTAGTGCTCCCCCCACTGTGTGTGTGTGTGTGTGTGTGTGTGTGTGTGTGTTTAAGAAACAAAAAGGCTCTTTGGCTCTGGAAAAAGTATAACTAGACTCTGACACTGAAGCCCAAACTCTCGTCTTCCAGAAGGCTAGGAGGTGGCCACTCTCACCTGGGTCCTCCCTCTCACGTTCTTCCCGCAAAGACCCCCACCCCCACCTCAGCTTGGCCCCTTCTTTGTCACCTGTGCTTCATAAGTTGCTCAGTCTTGTCCAACTCTTTGTGACCTTGTGGACTGTAGCCCACCAGGCTCCTCTCTGTACACAGGGATTCTCCAGGCGAGAAAACTGGAGTGGGTAGCCATGCCCTCCTGCAGGGGATCTTCATGTCTCCTGTATTGGCAGGTGGGTTCTTTACCACTAGCACCACCTGGGAAGCCACCTCAGGTTATTTCAATTTCTTTCTGGCCTCCTGTGTCTACACACATGAGGTTTTGCCCCGAAAAACTCTTCTCTCCTTTCCCCCTTTCCTGGTGAACTCCAGCTCCTCCTTGAGCTCAGGTGTTGCTTCCTCCTGGAGCACCCCCAGGCCTGCAGGCAGGGGGCCACTTGCTCCAACTGCCTCTCTTCTTCCTCCTGGCCCTGGGGCCCCACGTAACTGCTCTGACTCGCCCAAAGGCCCTGGGTTCTGGGGAGGCAGGGACCCCTCTGCACTGATCCCTGCGGGTCCCTGGGCTGTCATAAGCACTGTGCGAAGACTCAGGGAAGGAGCCAAAGAAAGAAGGGGTGGAATTCATCATGCTAATTCTGCATTTCCTCAGCTCCCACCTTTCAAATCATATTCAATCTCTCATCTATTTCTTTATTAAAAAATGTTATCACGGAAATTTCCTTGGGCCATTGTCATTTCCTTTCCGCTGACTTGGTACGTTGGCCCCAAAATAACTCTTTGAGTGAGTGATGAGCAAAGCCATTAGGTAAAATTAATTGGAGTAATTAAAAGCAAATCGTTTTCCTGGGAAAACCAGATTTTAAGAGCTGGTGCTGGGCAGCTCAGCTGAGGAGTGGCCCTACTCTCGGCTTTGTGCCCCGGCTGCTGGTGGTTCTCACTGGTAGCCGCTATTAGTGGCGGTGACACATTAATTGAACCTCACTACTTCCAGGTGTGTGGCACACTCCGGGGTCACCAGTGCAGTGGGGGCAGGGGGTGGTTCATGTGTATTCAATTACAGCTGCGAGATGAAGGAACGCAACATGTCATATGCTGAAGTGTCGATTACCACCCCTTAAGGGGCTGCCTGCAAACTAAACCAATCAGCCCCTTCCCTGTGGAGTGGGTTCTGTTTGGGCTGGAAGCCCTATAAACCATGTGCAGTGCTGGGGAGAAACGGGGAGACCCAGAAAGCTGAGAAGGGAGAACCTAAAGGGTTGGAAAATTCATCTTGAAAATTCAGGTGTTCCCATTTGTTTTGAGATTGCACTATGGGATGTTGGAGTACGTACGATTGGAAGCCACGGTTACATGAAGAAACCATTAAAGATAATGTATGGCTGGTTCACTAGGCTGTACAGCAGAAAATAACACAGCTTTGTAAAGCAACTATAGTCCAATAAAAATTGAAAAGAAAGAAAAAGAATACAGCCATCTACAAGAGGCCCGGGGGTGCTGATGAAATACGCACCGCAACGTATAGCTGAGGGGCTTCTTGGGTGGTGTAGTGCCAAAGAATCTGCCTGCAATGCAGGAGATGCAGGTTCAATCCCTAAGTCAGGAAGATCCTCTGGAGTAGGACGTGGCAACCCACTCCAGTATTTTGCCTGGAAAATTCCATGGACAAGAGGAGCCTGGCAGGCTACAGTGCATGGAGTCACAAAGAGCCAGACGAAACTGAGCAACTGAACACACACACACACTCATGTATAGCTGAGCTATTGTAGGAGGCGATTTATGAAATTTACATTTTGAATGTCTTTTATTTAGCATTTATGAAGATGTGTGCTTATGAACAATTAATTAATTGCAATTAATATAATCTGATATATTAATCTAAAATTGTGCAAATTTGATCACCAAAACGTGAAATGCATTTATGGAAGGAGAATTTTTTAAAAGAATATTTTGCACCTTCTCTGACTGTTGTGAACTGTAACCAAGCCTTTTACCCTTTAGATTTATTCTGAAGAGCATAAGGCCATGACACCCTATGACTTCCCCATGAGACCCTCTTTGTGTGGAATTTTTCTTTCCTTCCTTCCTTTTTGAAAAGGAGGCATTTTTCTTACAAGCCAGGAATGGTTATTATAATTAGTATTTATTACACCGTCTTCCTTCCCCGAACTCGAAGTGATCAATCATGTTTACCCCTTCAGCACTGCCTTGTATGGAATAAGTATTATCCCCCTTTCTCAAAGCAACAAGAAGAGAGTTAACAGTCTCATTCAAGGTCACCTGACAAATTATTCTGCATTAGAAACCACGATTGCTTAAGCCTCACCATCGCTTAGACAAACAAGCCATGTTTTTACTCTCAACCGTTTCATTTGGGGGTGCCGTAGCCCTCTTCCCGATGTTGACCTTCGTGTCCATTCATCAGTCACCAAGTACTTGTTAAATGCCCACTTTAAAATGTGTTAATTGTAGGAATAAGATTATTTGGTTGAGGGAATATAGATTAAATTTCAAACCTCAAAACCACACTGAACTCTTATTACTAAGAAAAGAGGTCATTGTTGGTACCGTATAATTTAATGCCCATTTCTCTTCCTTTTCTGCATCTCTTTTTCTAGCCTTGACCTTCTCAAGGCCTCTTGCGTACTAATGTTGCTTTCTCTTACAGAATTTTTACATTGGCTGTCAAATACACAGAATTTTGACATTGGCTGTCAAATAGAATTTTGACATAGGCTGTCAATACACTGTTCGATGTATTTGAAACACATTCGACCGTTTTTGAATTACAAAACTGGTCATATGGTTCAACTCAGTACAAAACTGCTACATAGGTTTGTGGCCTCTGTAGTTACAGTCAAACTGAACAATACCTGAAAAAGAATTTTGAAAAGGTGTGGTGCTATATCTAAGGTATGTGCTACTGTTTTTATTGTTAAAGGAATGGTCTACTGGCTTCTGGACTTAATTGCTAGTTTACTTATTGTGTTCAGATGCTCAGTCGTGTCCGTCTCTGTACCCCATGGAGCCCACCAGGCTCTTCTGTCCATGGGATTTCCCAGGCAAGGATAATGGAATGGGTTGCCATTTCCTTTTCTAGGAGATCTTCCTGACCCAGGGATCAACCCCCCATCTCCTGCACTACAGGCAGATTCTTTACCACTGGGGCTACTTGGGAAGCCCAAGTTTACTTATGAGAGGCCTCAACTGGCATCTTTTAAAAGGAGCCAAGCTCTTCCCTCTTTCTGTTGGATGGTGAATGGGGCCTGGCCAAGAAGGAGCGCAGCTGGGCTTGTGATCTTGTGAATTCTTCCAGGGACAAAATTAAGATGAAATCCCTGTTGTGGATCAGCCTACTTCAGAGAAAAAAGAGAGCGAGAGAGAGTAGGTGTGTCCAAAGGGCAAGCGTCTGCCTGTCCACCTGACTCATCGACCTTGATCTGACCATATTTTCATCACAGCATGAGATTAAAACTCTTTCGCTTGTGACCACATTTGTATTAATTATTTAAAAATAGTACAAGGCATAGCACAGGGAGCTCAGTTTGGTGCTCTGTGATGTCCTAGATGGGTGGGGAGGGAGGCTTTAGAGGAAGGGGATATATGTATGCAAATAGCTGATTCACTTAATTGTACAGCAGAAACTAACATAGCATTGTAAAGTAATTATACTCCAATAAAAAAGTAAATAAAAATAACGCAAGGCTAAGAAGAGAAAGTGTCTGATGCTTTGCCCTTGATTGGGTTTTTTGGCTGAGCTTGAGCAGCTAAAGATTCAGCCTCAGACAAAGGGGCTGGGAACAGGGTTTCCTGGACCATCCCTCTGCTGCCATTGAGAGCCCAGCAAGGTGAACTGGCACGTGGGGCCCACGGCCTGATGCCCTTGCTTCTCTGAGGACATGGACTTCAAGGGGTAACTGGTGTGACTGCATGTCTTAGTCAGCTTGGGCTCCCAGGCTTCAACAGCAGAAATTTGCTTCTCATGGTTCTGGAGGCCAAGAGTGCTGGGCAGCTGGGTCCCTGGTGAGAGCCCATTTGCCGGGGCTGGAGGAGGCTCCCTTCTTGCTATGTCCTCATGAGGCAGAGAGAGAGCGAAAGCAAGCTCTTTTGTGAGCACATTTGTTTGTGTGCTGCATCAGTTCTTAGTTGCATCATGCGAGATTTTTCATTTGCGGCGCAGATACCAGCGGTGGCCCTCCGGCTCAGTAATTACGATGCAAGGGCTTAGTTGCTCCAAGCCATGTGGAATCTTAGTTTTCTGACCAGGGATCGAATCCACACCCCCTGTATTCCAAGGCAGATTCTTAACCACTGGGCCACCAGGGAACTCCCTGTGACTTTTCTTCAGTTCAGTTCAGTTCAGTTGCTCAGTTGTGTCCGACTCCTTGCAACCCCATGAATTGCAGCACACCAGGCCTCCCTGTCCATTACCAACTTCTGGAATTCACTCAGACTCACGTCCATTGAGTCGGTGATGCCATCCAGCCATCTCATCCTCTGTTGTCCCCTTCTCCTCCTGCCCCCAATCCCTCCCAGCATCAGAGTCTTTTCCAATGAGTCAACTCTTCGCATGAGGTGGCCAAAGTATTGGAGTTTCAGCCTTAGCATCATTCCTTCCAAAGAAATCCCAGGGCTGATCTCCTTCAGAATGGACTGGTTGGATCTCCTTGCAGTCCAAAGGACTCTCAAGAGTCTTCTCCAACACCACAGTTCAAAAGCATCAATTCTTCGGTGCTCAGCTTTCTTCACAGTCCAATTCTCACATCCATACATGACCACAGGAAAAACCATAGCCTTGACTAGACGGATCTTTGTCGTCAAAGTAATGTCTCTGCTTTTGAACATGCTATCTAGGTTGGTCATAACTTTTCTTCCAAGGAGTAAGCGTCTTTTAATTTCATGGCTGCAGTCACCATCTGCAGTGATTTTGGAGCCTAAAAAGGGCACTAATCCTATTCATGACGGCTCCACCCTCATGACCTAATGACCTCCTTGAAGTCCTCCTTCCCAGTACCTCCACACTGGAGACTGGGCTTTCAGCAGATGAGTTTGGGGGTGGCAGGGGGACAAATACAAACATTCAGTCCATCGCACCATGTGAACCAGGTGGTTTAATGAAATCAACTGAATGGACTCATGAACAGCCTCAACCTCTGTCTCCTCCACAGTCTCAATTCAGGAGACCTTCCCCCTGCTCTTCTGCTTGTGCCTCTTTAAAATAACCTGTTGTGGTCCAGTTTCCCTGAGAAATTGAGCCTAAAGCCAGGATTCAGTATTAATGTTTTTTTATGGAGCGGAGGTGCAGTCTCAGGGCAGTGAGTGAGGGAAGGGGAACTGGAGGCGAGGAGGGTGGGAAGCAAGGCATCGATGTGAAGACAGAGCCACGGTAAGTCCTCTGCATACAAACAAGTTCTATTCCAAGAGCACGTTTGTTGAAGTCCAAAAAAGTTAGCCTAGGGACCCAACTAATACAGTCGTTAGCTATATAGTACTTCTCTCTACAAATAATACATAAAAACAGTTCAGTTCAGTTCAGTTCAGTCGCTCAGTTGTGTCTGACTCTGCGACTCCATGGACTGCAGCATGCCAGGCCTCCCTGTCTGTCGCCAACTCCCGGAGCCTACTCAAACTCATGTCCATCGAGTCAGTGATGCCATCCAACCATCTCATCCTCTGTTGCCCCCTTTTCCTCTCACCTTCAATCTTTCCCAGCATCAGGGTCTTTTCCAATAAGTCAGCTCTTTGTATCAGCCAAAGTATTGGAGTTTCAGCTGCAACATTAGTCCTTCCAATGAACATTCCACACAAAAAATGAAGAAAGCATTTAAATCTTATAGCACAGTACTTTGGAAAGTACAGTGGTATAGTACAACAGCTGGCACACAGGGGCTGGCGTTGAGTGAAGGGGCAAGAAGAGTGACTGACTGGAGGAGGGGGGCGGAGGCGGGAGGTGGCAGAGCTGAAGGATGGTCAGCTCTCGGAGACGGAGGGCCAGCTGCAATGTCACTCATGCCTGACGCTGATAGAACGTGCATTCGTGTCTGTGAAAGTTCACAACTTGAAAGGCTCGTATGTAGGGGACTTACTGTAGTGGGTCAGCCCATGTGCTTTTCAGCTCTGTGGGATGTCACTGTTTCTCAGTGCAGTCCCCTGAATGGAGAGAGAGAAGCCGCTCATCATCTCTCTGCCTCTCATCTCCTGCTTCCCTTTGGTCTACGTCTACCCCTTGTGGAGCTAACTCCCCTCTACAATCAGTTGCCACTTGCAACTCCTTCCCTGTCAGAGAGGAGTCAGCCTCTTGGCCCTGCAGTGTGCATTTCATCTCTCTCTCTCTCTTCTTCTTCTTCTTTTTTTTTTTTGCAGAGTCCATAAAGCTGAAGCTCCAATACTTTGGCCACCTGATGCGAAGGGCTGACTCTTTGGAAGAGATCTTGATGCTGGGAAAGATTGAGGGCAGGAAGAGAAGGGGGTGACAGAGGATGAAATGGTTGGATGGCATCACTGACTCAATGGGCATGAGTCTGAGCCAGCTCTGAAAGATGGTGAAGGACAGGGAAGCCTGGTGTGCTCCAGTCCATGGGGCCCCAAAGAGTTGGACACGACTGACTGAACAACACCACCAGCTTTATGAGTTAATAAGACTTAGCTGCTGGAGCTCTCGAAGTGTTATTGAATCTGACTTTAAGTAACAGAAATAAAGGCATTTCTAGATTTGACTTCCTCCCTCAGTGATCTCTTCAATGTTTTATTGAGAACTGAGAACTTACTATGGCCTGGCTCCATGCTGGGTGCTTTCTTTTCTTTTTTAAACTGGCCACCCTGCTTGTGGGATCTTAGTTCCAAGACCAGGGATCAAACCTACGCTTGCTGCATCAGAAAAGCAGAATTGTAACCACTGGACAGCTAGGGAAGTCCCTCTGGGTGCTTCCTTAAGTTGTCTTATTCAGAACTCACCATGATCCTGTGGAATAAGTTTATAACCTCTGTTTCATACAGGTTAGGTAATGTGCCCGCGGTCAGGGTCATGCAGCTTTTAGGCAGCAGAGTTGGGATTTCCACCCCCCTCCTCGACACCCAGGTTTCTGACTTCCAGTTCATTGCTGTTTTCCTGGCTGTACAGCATAAGGAAGAGAACACGGGTGGGGTGAATACCTGCTCGGCAGTGACGCCATTTGTGAGAGTGTGTTAAGACATCTGTTACTTAAGCCTCATAAAGAGCGAGCCTCTGTTGCACAGAGGTGATCCAAAGAACAGATGACTTAAAATCTAATCTGGTGCCTGCGTTTGACTTTTTAAAAAAGTATTGATAGGTCACTGCTCTTCTTCGGTTTTGTTCAGTTGGGGTTAAGTGGGACTGTTGTGTTGGGATTTGGCAGCCCAGGTTTCCTGATGGAGGTGAGTGTGGGTAGAGGGTATTGTGGGGATAGGGAAGCCTCCTGAACCCGTAGAGCTGGACAGGGGAAACCTGGAGGTGACCAGGCAGAATGAGCTTGGAGCTGTCATCTGTTCTGTTCTGAGATCTGGGAGGCCACCTGGGGATGGAGAGCAGGGGTGGGCAAAGAGGATTCCTGAGACCCCAATGGGACATCACAGGGAAGAGAGAGGCACCCGCAGTACCCAGGCAAAACTGAGACCCCAACTGGAGTTGAGTAGAGATGAGCAGGTGTTCAGGGGATTTAGATGCACTTTGAAGACCTCCTTGCAAGATGGTGTCCCTTCCTAGATGCTGCTCAGCTTCAAGAGTTAGGAGATGAATCTGAACAGGGATCAAAATGCACACAGCAGGAAGCCCTTCTGTGGGAAATGGAGAGACATCAGGTTTGCAGAAGGGTCTTCAGTTCACAGTGGTTGGTGAACCAGCCCAGCGCAGGAGATCAAAGCATTTACACCAGGCACTCCACCTCCCTACCTCCTCCAGTTTTTTTTTTTTTTTCTAAAAACAGGTATTTCTGTGGCCAGTCCTTATCAGAGCCAATACATGTTTTGTCCTAGCCAGGGGTGCAAGTGTTCTCACATCAACCACATTACAAAGAGCAAGGAGTTGCAACCCAGTCAATCTGAGAGCCTTTGGAATGTAGTGTCTGAGTCATCAGACTCTCCCGGGGCTCGGGGACAGAATTGGGAGAGAAATTCATTAGGCCACTTTATCCCTTCCCCAGGGAATAACCTGCATCCAGGGCCCTGGATTTTATGTGTGACTGGCTTCTTCTCTTTCTTGCTTCCCCAGAAGGTGCCGGGGGCACGTCTCCATCGCCCCAGCCTGGCTGGAGATCAAGCCTGGAGTTGGGAAACCCCTCCTTCCTTGGGGCCCCTCCCCCTTGACAAATAAAACCAGGGCATGGAGATCATTACCCTCACATTATTAGGCAAAATTGGATTAATTAACCTCGTCTGGCCCCTTGGCTCGGAGACAGAAAAAGAAAAAACCAAGGTCCTAGTTCAAATGCAGCCTTTTGAAAATGTCAGCCCTGACTCAGTGATAAATATTTATAAATATATATGCTGCATATCAACAGGGTGGCCAGTGTATTTTTACATGTAAGTACACAAAGACACTCTGTTGTTAACACGCATTCAAAGCAGCAGCCTTGAAAGGGCCATTATGGCTTGTACTATGAATGTTTATTAAGAATAATATGCAAAACAGAGCTCCATCTGAATAGGCCCATTGATGGGTATCAGAGCAGCCAGGGCTGGGATGGCGGGATCGTCAGAAGTGATAATAATGTCCCCAACAGAACTTGCCCCAGCCCAAGAGAGCCGAGTGATGTGTCAGCGGTCCTGGCCACTTTGGGCTGTGGGTGTTTGTTCTGGAAACATTGACTTAAGGTTCAAGCAGGTCTCTAAACCATGGTACTCAGGCCCCAGGTCATGGAGCCACGTGAAGGATTTTTCCCTTTTGACTTGAGCTCCAAGCAGTCATTGGAGTTTTTTTTTTTTTTTTTTT
>SJYC01093545.1:0-13975 GCA_006408675.1 Madoqua kirkii | reverse complement strand
ATATGGTGTCAACTATAGTTCAATAAAATGTATATATTAAGAAAAAAAATTTTTTAAGAAATTATTTTAGGTTATTTGCTGTTTTATTGATAGTTAGGCACTTTTACAGGAAGAGTGTGGGATAATTCAGAATTTTCTTACCATGACATGCAAAGGGAAAGAGGGCTTATGTTCAATTTAAAAGCAATCAGAGGAACCACCTAAAATCAGAGCTCCCAATAGATAAATTGCAGACAACTGGCCAACTCAAGCAGTAAGGATTCTTGATGATAGAAAGCATTTCTTGCATACAAACAAAAGTCAGATGAAGAACAAAGAGCTTAAATATGTACATTGCTCCAAAAGAAGAACGGGGGAGGGAGGGGGTGGGGGGGGTGAATTCCAGAAAAAGAACAATTATTTTGTCAGTAAGAAGACTATGTGTCTGGTCAGGCCTCTCTGGGGGGCAGAGAGTCACTGAGAAGTGGCCTGAGGCCTGGACGGAATGTTTAAGTCTTATTTCATCCTCGTTGTGAGGCATCTTTAGAAAATAAACAGCATCCTCACAGTTAAAACAATATACCTGTAATATAGAAAATGTTTCTTCAAAGAATTACTGGGGCCACTGGGGAATAAGAAATGGCAAGTCTGTTTCCATCATCCTTATTGCCTCTTGGAACTCTGTTTCTAGGTGCATAAAGGGTCTTAGCTTTGTTCTCCCATCGTAAAGGGGAGAAGGAGGGGTACCAGAGGAATAGGTGGCCAAGGGCCATCCTGATACTCTGATGTTTTATAGTAAAAGAAAGATTTTCTTGAAGAAGAAAGGGGAGTTCTGAAGGTTGCTGTGAACAATCTTTCCACACTTAAAAAAAACATTCATACAACGCTCTTAAAGCTCTTTTGTGTCTGAAAGTGAAGTTGCTCAGTCGTGTCCGACTCTTTGAGACCCCGTGGACTGTAGCCCGCCAGGCTCCTCTGTCCATGGGATTCTCCAGGCGAGAATACTGGAGTGGGTTGCCATTTCCTTCTCCGAGGGATCTTCCCAACCCAGGGATCGAACCCGGGTCTCCTGCATTGCAGGCAGACGCTTTATCCTCTGAGCCACCAGGGAAGCCCTCTTTTGTGTCTAAAGGGCTAAAAAGCTCAGAAATCGACCTTGAACGTTTCTTGTCCAATCAGATTATGGTTTAAGTAGGAGCCGATGTAAAATAGCCATTGACGGAAGTGGCCAGCTGTCTCGGAGGATCAAGAGGGAGACTTTGACGAACTCGGTAACCGAGGAGTAAGAAGATCCCTGTGCCTTCACAAGGCTTTGAAAGGGTTCAAAACCTCTGACTCAGTGTCCTTCCTAATCCACACAAGCAAATATTAGGACTTGGAGCGAAATCTTTCCCAGCCTAATTCATATTCCATAGTAAAAGCTATTCACGGCCACCAAGAATCCCCACTGTGGTCTGTGGTCCATACAGCAACCCACTGATAAGCGACACACTCCACCATGCAGTCCCCTGGGAGCTTCCTGGTGCTCTAGTGGTTAAGAATCTGCCTGCCAGTGCAGGGATGTGGCTGTGATCCCTGATCCGGGACGATCCCACACGCCTGGGGGCAGCTGAGCCTGCGCACCACAACTCCTGAAGCCCAGGAGACCTAGAGCCGAGCTCAGCAGTAAGACAGAACATGCACTGAGTGCGCTCGCCACAGCTAGAGAAGGCGTGCTCAGCAGTGAAGACCCAGCACAGCAAAAAGGAAATACCTGAATAGAGTAAAATGCAGTAAAAACTTCCGTGCCTTAAAACGATTGCTATTGGCTCGGCTTGTGTTCCTCCTGTGGGCTGCCAGGTTAGTTGGGCTCAGCTGGGCTTAGTGACGAGTCTGGGATCAGTGCTGGTCAGGAAGGTGGCCCTGCTTTTGAGGTTGGCCAGTTGTGTGTTGGGGTGACAGAGAGACCTGGGCCCACTGTCTTGTCATCCAGGCACCCATCCTGGGTTGTGCACTGGCCTCTCGGCAGAGCTCAGACATCTGCTCAGGACCTGGCTCCCTGCTGTCACATGGTGACCTCTACCAAGTTCCACAGGTCGGTGTAGATGCATGCTCACCTCTGTGGTTCTCTGCAAGCTGCCCCCAAGTCAGGTCAGCTGGGTTCCTGCCGCTGCTCGACCTGGCCTCACTGTCTCCGATGCCCCAGATCCCACTTGCCTGCCATGCTGACTCTC
Organism: Madoqua kirkii; assembly: GCA_006408675.1. Lineage (NCBI taxonomy): Eukaryota > Metazoa > Chordata > Mammalia > Artiodactyla > Bovidae > Madoqua > Madoqua kirkii. Next base: position 11,783 of record SJYC01093545.1, on the reverse strand, counting down.
AACCTGAGTGTCTCGTGTCCTCCTTGGCTGGCAAAGGGAGGGCAATGGAAGGATCCTGTAATCAGGATAATGTTCTCATCAGGTCATCACAAGAACAGAGTTCCTCGTGCTGGGATTCCCATCAGCCTGAATTAGCCAAGCAGGAGTGGGTGAGACTGTTTTGGGGCAGTTGTGCTTCCCTGGAAGCTGTGTCGTTTGCTGAGTCACACACACACCCTCCCCTCTGCACTCAAGTCTCTCCTGAAAAAGCCTGGACCCTGCCAACTGCCCAGAGGGCTGTGGGTGAGCTGCACCTGACCCTCAGCGAATGGTAGCTTTGCACTGGGGGATCCTTTTCCAGCTTAGGTGTTGATGGGGTCCCTTTAAGGCTGAGATCCCCCAGAAACAGACCCCATGACAAGGAATTGTGGACAAACAGTTGATTTCAGAAGCAGTGTCAGAAAATAGCCTATGGAATTGGAGAAGGGAGACAGGTAATGGGAACACTCAAATCAGTGCTGTCCAACAGGACTGCCCTTTGTAGAAGGACCCAGACCCACCTGGGAACCGTAGGAGCCCTGGCTGAGCATGCTTCCAAGTGATCGGACCTGCGGCACGAGAAGCCTGGTGTCTAGACTGAAGACTGCTCTTGGGGACTCTGAGCCCCAGCGCTCCCTGTCCTGTTTGCTGGCTGGAGAAGGCTGCAGCTGAGGGTGCAGGTGTTTCTAGCAGGTGCGTTCTTGGGTGGAGTTAGAAAAGGTGGGTCTCAAGGCCTCAGGTGAATTTTGTGAGGCCATACACCCAGAAACAGAATCCGTCTGACTTTAGAGTCCTTGTGCATTTTCACTGGACGAGGCACCATTCCATCTAAAGAACATGTAATTCTCAGAAAGGAAAAGAGGACCAGAGGAGCAGAGAGTGCTGGGGAAGGGCAGTGAGCACGAAGGGCTGAGGGCTGGGGAGTGGACCAGTGGACATCGCAGAAACAGAGAGCAAGGTGGCAACAGGAGTGAAGAAGAAATGATGATCAATGAGTAGTTGGGATGCTGAAGCCAAGACATGGCCTTTCCTCTGTGCACAGAAGGCCTGCTGATGAAAGCCAAACTCACTCTGAAAAGTTGTTGTTTTAATATCATAGCAAAGCACCAGTAACATCCAGAGAGGGCTTATCAGCAATGGATAATTGTGCCCCTTACCCAGATAATGTTTGTTTCATGTTGGTTTGGGGCCTGTAACACAAAGCTGCGCATTCTGTGGTGAATGGTGATGGTGGTATGTGCATGGCGCCCCACCCCCTGCACTGCCGGTCTCCGTCGGCATCTGTTTTCATCTGGTCCTAATCGCACCCCTGCCCACTGCTGGACAGAAAAGAGGGAGCCGTGCTCTGGGCCCCGAACCCTGGAGACATCGCATCCCTCTTTCTTTCTTGTTCCCAGGTTTATTTATTTGATACTCTGTTTTATTTTATGTATGCTAAGTTGTGTCCAACTCTATTGCAACACCATGGACTGTACTGTATGAAATAAATATATCACAAGGATCTGCTTTAAAAAACAGTATTTAAAAATACAAGTGTGTGTGTGTGTGTGTGTGTGTGTGTGTGTGTGTGTGTGTGTATGCACTCAGTCGCTCAGTCATGTCTGAATCGTTGTGATGCTTTGGACCATAGCTGTTAGGCTCCTCTGTCCATGGGATCTTTCATGCAAGAATACGGGAACAGGTTGCTATTTCCTCCTCCAGAGGATCTTCCCAACCCAGGCACTGAACCCTCTTATGTCTCATGTCCCCTACATTGGCAGATGGATTCCTTATCACTGTGACACCTAGGAAGCCCCAAACACAAGTAGAGCACAAATATTTATTTGTACATTTATGATAAACTTTTCAGAGCCCACTCTAGTGTATCATTGGTATTAATATCATGTGAATCAGACAGAATGTATTTAGATTTCACAGGCATGTGCATTTTAACATAATGAATTTATTTAAAAAATTGCCTTTCCACTTCTCTATCCAATTGTATAAAAAGCATCCCCTGAGCCTGTATCATCTTTCACCAGAAAACTCAACCAAAAAATGAATTTGTTTGCTAGTTCAGATTCTTTGCTTAGCTGACCTCATATACCAAGAGTTTGTACTGATTGTTAGTCACACACAGAGATACATACAGATGAAAAATCTTAATTCTAGGTAGAAATGCTTACATATGCATAGAAACACTTAAAGTTTTATGTAATATTACTTTTTCCATTAGGCAAGCTGCAAAAAAGTATCTTATATTTTGAGTTCTTTATGAATCAAACCAGAAAAAGGACTGCTCTGTGCAATCTAAACATAAACTGACTTGCCCTTCAGTGTTCATTGTCTGTTATCTTCTTGTTGATTTACTGACTTCATGCTCATGTGACAATTGCACTTGGATTCTGCCCTCCCAGCCCTGATTACCAGGCTGTCCCTAACTTGGGTGGGTGAGTGGCAATATGTATGGAGAACAGGTGAAAGAAAACAAGGACATTTCTCCGCTGCCAGCTACTGGCATCTGAGTCCTTGGAGCCCTTGCCTAAACACACTCTTCAGATACAGAGTTTTGATGCTTCCTAAAGCAAAATGCGTTTACTCACAACCAACACTAGAAGTCAGCTCTTTCCTTTTCAAGAAAAATGACTGTCATGCACCAGCAAGGGTTTCTGAACTGCAGTTTGAAAAGACTTACTACATAGGACTCTCTGCTTTCTAAATGGAGGCACTGGAACCCAAAGTGATAACGTGACTTAGATTTAGTTATCGATATTTATTGTTTGCAAAGGGGAAAATCAAATTAATGAAGGCATTGAAAATGACATCGCGTTCTTATGAAATACATTTTGTAGGATTGGTGCTTGATGATAGCAAACATCAAATCTGACTTCCCTGTCCAGCAAAACGAATTGTAATCAAGTGGAACAAATTGCATCGCTCTCCTCTCTTCTCATTGATTTAGGTTAGCATGTGGTCACGGGGCTGTGATAGGCTTTGTTCGCCCAGCTCTGATCTGCACTCCAACTCGACACCAGCTTTCTCTCTGCTGACTGACGAGCATTGTGCGTGTGTGCTAAGTCACTTCAGTCGTGTCTGACTCTTTGTGACCCCATGGACTGTAGCCCTCCAGGCTCCTCTGTCCATGGGATTTTCCAGGCAAGAATACCATAGTGAGTTGCCATTTCCTCCTCCAGGGGAACTTTCTGACCAAGAGATCGAGCCTGTGTCTCCCGTGGCTCCTGCATTGCAGGTGGGTTCATTACCACTGAGCCACCAGGAAAATATTGCCTTTCTTTAATCCAGAGTTCCAGCTCCCTCTTCACTTCAATAAACACATTCCCGTGGAGAGGACACACTGTATGCCTACTTTTGTTCTAGAAGAGGGAAGGGTTTCTCAGCCTCAACACTAAAGGTTTTGGGCTGGATGATCCTTTGTTCTAGGGGGAAAGGAAGGCTGTCCTGTGATTTTAGGACACCACGCAGCACCCCTGGCCTCTACCCACTAGATGTCAGTATCATCCAGTCTCCCACTTCCAATCATGACTATAAGTACCTAAAATATTTACCAAATATCCTCTGAAGGGCAAAATCGCCCCCAGTCAAAAATCACTGTTCTAGATGCAGTTGGGATTGTGGGGTCTGCACAGAGAGAAGCTGATTCTGGAGTCTCTTGCAATCTGATTTTATTAGGGTCTGTTAGAAACTAACAAACAGCGCCCATTTCAGTTTGGTTAGCATATGCTAACGCAAATGTCATTGTGTGCCATGCTTTATGTACACACGATATACTCTTTCATCTATTTTCAGTTCAGTGTTGGTGTCCCCCACCTCCTCAGAAACCTGTAAAAGTATAAACATAAGGCTTTTAAATTTTGTCAGCAGTGTTAGATTTTGAAACACTTTCATAGAAAATGTATTTGCTGGAACCTAGTGACATCCATTTAGCTTTACACACACACACACACACACACACACACACACACACACACACACGGTTGCAGTTGGTTGTAGCTGTGTTCATGGTCATAGCATCTAACTCTTTGTGATCCCATGGGCTGTAGCCTACCAGGATCCTCTGTCCATGAAAATTCTTCAGAAGAAGACTGGAGTAGCCTGCCATTTCCTTCTCCAGGGATCTTTCTGACCCAGGTATCCTGACCCATGTGGATCCTTTACTACTGTGCCACCTGGGAAACCTATACATACATATATATATATATATATATAGCATACATACACACAGTTGCTTCAATCATGTCTGACTCTTTGTGACACTATGACTGTAACCTGCCAAGGTCCTCTGTCATGGGATTCTCCAGGCAAGAATATTCGAGTGAGTTGCCATGCCCTCCTCTGAGGGATCTTCTCGACCCAGGGATTGAATCCAAGTCTCCTGCATCTCCTGCATTGGAGGTGGATTCTTTTCCATTGAGCCACTGGAGAAGCCCATATAGAGAGAGAGGAGGAGAAAGAATGATTTTAAGAATTGGCTCATGTGATCATGGGACTAACAACTCAAGCAGGATTTGTAATTTCAGTCTTTAAAAAAAATTTTTAAGTGCATTTATTCTTTTTTTAAACATTTATTTATTTGGCTTCACTGGGTCTTAGTTACAGCATGTGAACTCCTTAGTTGCAGCATGTGGGTCTAGTTCTCCATGAGGGACTGAACCAGGGCCCCCTGCACTGGGAGCATGGAGTCTTAGCCACTGGACCAGCAGGAAAGTCCCTGTGCTACAGTCTTAAGTAAAAATTTCAACTCTGGATAACTCAATGTTTTCTCTAAAACTGACCAGATAAAATCCACCTATCGCATCAAGGATGCTCTCCTTACAATTAAGTCAACTGTAAATATTCATCACATCTACAAAATACCTTACAGCAACCTCTGGATTTGCATTTGATGAAATAACTGGGTACTGGAGTCTGGGCACACTGGCGTAAAACTAACCACCACATATAGACACTTATCTAGGAAGGATAAAATGAGAAGCAATCAGAACATAGTCTTGAATTATCAGATTCATAAATAGCATGATGCATGGATTTTCTTCCTAAAATTCAACGATGTATCCTCTCATAGACAGTTTAGGAGGTGATGGTATGTAGTTAAGGGCGCAGCTTCAGTGTCAACACACATGAAACGCTCTGAAAAGCTGTGTAACCAACTGGCTACCCCAGGCCAGCTGATGATTGAGCTTGTGCCTCACTCATGACTTGGGCCTCTGGTGTGTCTTACATATGGTCAGACACTAGGGTGATGTCCTTCCATGCTGTGGGTTCACTAGAATGCACACACAGAGATTCCTACTGAATTGGAGAGCCTGTTTTTCACACCATATCCAACACCACTGTTGTGGTTCTACACCCTTCCCTGGGTCTCTGCATGATGGGTGTGCCCTCTCTCTGCATGCAGTACTAGAATCTCTGGGAACCAAGCAGAGTTCATCAGCCCAGGGCTGGGCCAGCAGAGTGTGGGTCCCAGAGGCCAGGCCTGAAGGCTGAGGCTGGGACCCTGTGATGTGCATAACCAAGCAGGTGGCAGTTTAAGGTGAGGCCAGCGGGCTGGACCGAAGCCAAAAGCAGATCAGGCTGGTAGCTACAACTCCCAGTGACAGGGGCTGGAGGCCAGGCCCTGTGGCAGGGATAGCAGGCCTCAGACCAGACTCCTCCTGTCTCAGAACTAAGCCTGGGCCAGCGCAGGCCTGCAGGCTCAGAGAGGCACCAGGGAACCGCAACCCAGGGCACACGGAGGTCACCTTGGTTCCTTTCTAGGCCCCTAGTTATGTGCTGTTCTTACTCTCTAGGCCCTATTTTCTTGTGTTTAAATTGTGATATTTTTGTTCAGGTACCCTGCAGAATGGGCTCATAATTAGGGCCCATTAAGACTGAGAACAGAAATTAGCCTCCGCGGGTTCAACGATCATCTGAGTGGCATGACAGTGGAGGAACCAGACCCCTAAGGACGTTATGTGGCAGCCCTGCAAACACTGGTTTGAGGCTGGAAGAAAAAACAAGGCACTTTGATTAGCTACTCTCTAATGAAACAAAGAAAGGGGGAGATCTGGACTCTAAAGGCAGTAGCGTGTGTGAATGTGGAAAAGCCGGCTGGACTTCGGCGCTGTAGGGCGCTGCCTGCCGAGCCCCCCATCTCTGTTTTCTTCCTGGAGCGAGTGTTTCTTTCCTTTCTGACCCCTGCCTGATCACAGATGGAGATGCATTTTGACAGAAGCAGGAAGAGTTGTTCTATTTCCATGGTAACGTCAATTCCCATTCTGCAGGTGTATCGGCGGCCACTTAGGCCACTGACTAAATGAAGGCTCCTGAAGGTTCTGTGCGTTTCCGTGCCTGGCCAAAAATAACTTGGCGTCCACAGTTTCTCCCAGCTCCACGGAGAGAGGCATTAACATAGGATGCCAACTGTCAGCTCCGTTCTTGTCTTCCTGGTAAAGAGGAAGAACCAGGCACCGGGAGCGTGGGGGGAGGGGCGCCAGCCGGGGGGCTGCCACGCTGTCTCCGTGGTCTCCGGAATTGCTGAATGGAACATGAAATATATTCTAAATTGTTCACCCCAGGGGCACCAGATAATTTGTATTTCAGCACAAGTATTATAATTACATAGTTTAGAGTTAGAATTAATTAGCATTTGGAAAGTAGTGATAAAACCAAGCAGTAATTAAAAAATTAATTTTAATAGAAGTCAGTTTGGAGAGTCTTGCTTTTCTTTTGTAAGATTTTTTTTTTTCTTTTTGACAGTGAGGGGAGATGAAAGGATAACACAATTCAGTGATCCTATAATCAGCCTAAAAAGGATAACCAGCTTTATCACTGGGTGTTTCCACTGGGTGTTAAAAATTCCAGATCAACGATGTATATGCCAAGCACTTTTCAAAATAAACCCAGGATTAGGGCAATGCTTGAAGTTTTCTGTGGCAGAAAAAAATATTAATGTTCAAAAAAATGATCATGTTGCCAAGTATATGGGTCTTGTCAACCTTATTGATGTTAAACATAGTCAACAATAGCTTCATCTATTTCTCTAGGCCCATGGGCTACTTAAGAATCATTAGACATGACTAGAAGTATAATTGTTTTTTGTTTGTTTGTTTACATACACTTTTTGGGGGGTGGGAGCTGCACCATGTGACATGAAGTATCTTAGCTCCCTGACCAGGGATTGACCCTGTGCCTCCCTCTTTCTAAGCATGGGGTCTTAACCACTGAGCTGCAGAGAAGTTCGTGAAGCATAATTTTTAAAGTCAGCCAATACTATATGTGTGTCCTAGTTGTGAGGAGCACCTGGGAATACGCAAGACACTCTTTGCCCTCATGAAGCTCTTTCTGTTAGTTCCTTGCAGTGACAAGTTGGGAAAGACTGTACAATTAAGGAAAAGTATTTTAACCTGTGATTGGCGTTTCGTGACCCTACCATTTATAAGTTACTCAATTCAAAGGCATTCACAGTTGAATCTGAATTTTCTAAAATTGGTCATTGTCCTGTAATATGTAAAAGTCTGTCTTTATTCTTAGAAGATAATGTTAAATATTTAGGGGCAAAGGGGCATCATCTATGTGACTTACTTTTAAACTGTAGAACACCAGCAAAAACAGTAATGTTTGTTATTAGAGACAGAAAAAGAGGAAGTGAGGCAGACCAAGTGATACCTTGTTATCAAGTGGCAGGGCTCAGTGACAGGCATGCTACGCAGGAAACCATCATTTTTTCTGTTTCTTTGTCTTTTTTCAAAATTATAAATTAAAAAGCAATGGAGTGTTTAGCTAATGAAATGATTATTTTAAAAATAACAGACAGAGAATAGACTTATGGACATGGGGAGAGAGAAGCTGAGATGTATGGAAAGAGTAACATGGGAACTTACATTACCAGGAAACTCAAACAGGGCTCTGTATCAATCTAGAGGGGTGGGATGGGGAGGGAGATGGGAGGGACGTTTAATAGGGAGAGGATATTTGCGTACCTATGGCCGATTCATATTGAGGTTTGACAGAAAACAGCAAAATTCTGTAAAGCAATTTATCCTTCAATTAAAAAATAAATTAATTTTTGAAACACCATTAAAAACTGTCACTTTAGAAATGGTATTACTTGCAATCATTTGATATTTTCAGAGAAGGTTATTTCCTATTTCAGAATGGTAGAACAGTTTCTGCTGTATTATATGAGAACTAGGAGAGGGATGCAATTGTTAAGTATTGAAATTCTAGATGTTAATAAAGTCTGAGAACTCACTCCTTAAGGAAAAAAAAAAAAAAGTTCAGCACATGGCTTCTTCTTAAAAACACTGTCTCATCCTTTTTCCTCCCGTCCCTTCACAAACCATGGATGTACCACTGTTCTGGAATCAGATGACCAAGTGACCCACTGGACTTCTTTCCACTGAAATCATAGCTATTCCCCTCAGAGGACTCATGGAGAAAGGTACCTGGGGTTTGATAAGCTCTATCCATCAACCCATTTAGGGACGGTTTAATAACCACTGGTATTTAACACACATCACGTGTTTACATCACATTTCCTAGTACGAGAGAGAGAAAAAGAATGAAAGCAAATTGCTCTCAAGCCCCTTGGTGACTTATAAAGAAAAAAAAAACAAACTGCTTTCATATTCAACTGAATGTTGGTAATTTTTAATCTTCTTTACAGTGTTAGAAAGTGCCACAGAGTATTAGAATATGCACGGATGCAACCTGGGCTGTCTTGATTGTTGTTTATTGAAATCTCTACCAATTTTATGCAATGTCAAGAGGAGAAAACAAACATTCAGAAATGCCACGCTGTTTTAAGCTCTGATTTTCTGATTAGGTTGGAGCCTGTGGCATTTTCGTAATGAATCCAGTGTTCTATCAACGAGCTATGGTTTAAGAGGAGTAAGTGTGAGGTGGTCAAATTAACAAGACAACTGTGTTCACTTTCCTTGGGATGGTGAAGCCCTGCACCGCTGCCCGAGTCTGTGACGCCATAGGTGGGAGGAAGGTGATTTGGGAATTGTAAATAGAGCCGGCAGGATAGCTGTGAGGGCAGAGAGCTCTCTGATGGCCCTCCAGGAGTGAGGAGTAAGGTTGACTGTATTTGTTGGTTTTTCTTTGTACTTGCCACTGTTTCTCACATCATTTCAGAAGGGTTGCTTTTATTTTTTCAAAGCCCTTTTCTTTTTTTTAAAGAAAAATGCGTGCCTGCTGGCTTGTGCCCAGCTGACGCCTGTCTTTGCTTACACACTTGTTCCCGGGTTGCCATATGGATTCTGTACACAGGCTCTTACGCTTGGTTACCTCACAGTTTTGAGACTAAAGCCTCCAGAATTTACGGACTGTCTTTCTGTTTCCTCTTCCAATCTGTGATCTGGTTCCTGGAGAACAGTATGAATATTTTTGACTGCACTTATGTTTTCTTCATTGTTACACACATTTTATGATTTTTAAATTCTACTTTTAAATATGCTATTTCTCTTGTATTATCTCTATTTTTTTTCAACACACATATGCCTGTTTTTGGTCCTTAGATTGTTCTTTGTTTCTAAGATGGATTTAATTCCCTTAACCACGGTGGTTCCTGCACTCTGATGCCCATAGCCTGCATATGTGTTTGGAGGCAGCATTTTGACTCCTGTCTCGACAAGGTGTCCTGAATCATTTACCTCTTTTCATCCTGGGGCAAACTGCATCTTAGAGATGGTGTGTTATCTGAGTGAGAAGTCCTCACTGTTTCCTCCAATGCTCCGTGTTCTTTATTGTTAAGAACTACACCTCTCTGCACAGGATGGATTTTAGTAGTATTAATGGCAGACAGAAGAACAGACAAAGAGAGGAAATGAGCTGGGTAAAGTAGGGAAGGATGCCAGGAAGACAGTCAGGATTGAGAGATAAAAGGAAGAGAAGGTGAGGCAAATGTAGGAGAGAGGAACGTGGGGACAGTTCGTACTTGTTAGAAGGTTTGGAGGAAATGGGCAGGCACTGGGAAGGCTGGAAGCTCTCAGGTCCCTTCCCTGCGGGTCCAAGAGTTGCATCAGGACTGTGGTTGTGCTGCGAATGAGTGTAATGGACAGATGCTACCCAAGCATGAACAGGGAGGTTAGGGCACTATTTCTCCTAAAGTGTGTAGCTGTAAAATAGTATAAATTCAGTTGACAAAGATGAAATATGGGGGCTTCCCTGGTGGTCCAGTGGCTAGAACTCTTGCTCCAAATACAGGGGTCCTGGATTCTATACCTGGTCGGGGAACTAGATCCCACACTTGGTGTTGTTCAGTCACTTAGTCATGTCCAACTCTTTGTGACCCCATGGACTGCAGCATGCCAGGCTTCCCTGTCCTTCACCATTTCCCAGAGTTTGCTCAAACTCATGTCCATCGAATCAATGCTACTTGCTGCAACTAAAAGTTCTTATGTGCTGAAAATAAGATCTGGTACAGCCAAATAAATATTTATTGTTTTTAAGTTTTTTAAAAAAAAGATGAAATAGGCAGTGAGATTTAAGGATGATATGCAAAAGTACAGGTTAACAAATGGATGACAATTTCTGTTTCTCATTAACCAAGTAGCTAGTAGCCGATGCTTCCCTAAAAATGTGCCATTATAGGAAACCTGAGATCTACTTGCCCTTAGTGGAGTAAGATGACCATGGAATTATGCAACTTGAAGTACATTCTCCTCTCCTCCTTGTCCTACAGCTCTTGAAGGTCATTAGACTTCACCATCTCTGACAGTTGGGGCTCTGGAACAGCACACCACGCCCGTGTTTGCAGCAGCTTACAGTAACAGGCGTAAGATATAGAGTGACCAGCCTGTCTGCATGTGTGGTGTCGCCGTGCACAGGAGGTAGCCACACTGAGCAGGTGCTCCTGTTTGTGAAATGATAGAAATGAAGAGAAGTAGACTCAGTCATTTTTGTAAGATAGAGCAGAATTCATCCAAGATAGAATGGATGCACGAACTTCTTCTCATCTGCAGTCACTGGATCAAGTTTCACTGGAAGGAGAACTGTTAGGCTGATGCTCTTGTCCAAACACATAGTCTCTTATTGCAAAACTTTGTGACCTACTCGCCTCCCTCTTCTCATTGCAGAGAATGCCTTTCTGCGTGCAGGTCTTTTCCTCAGAAACTAGACTTCAAATCTGGTACCTTTTATTTATTTAAAAATAATTTATGGAGATAGAGTTGATTTCCAGTGTGTTAGTTTCAGGCATACAGCAAAGTGATTTAGTTTATATATAGATATCATATTCTTTCCCCTTTTAGGCTACTATAAATCCCAAGCTTCTAATCTTCTAATTCATCCCTCTTCCCCTTCCCCTTTGGAAGCCATGAGTTTCTTTTGTCTGTGGGTCTATTTCTGTTATGGATATAAGTTCAGTTGTACCATTTTTTTTAAATTCCACATGTAAGTGATAGCATATGATATTTGTATTTCTCTCTCTGACTTTCTTTACTTAGTATGATAATCTCCAGGTTCATTCATGTTGCTGCAAATAGCATTACTTCATTTTTTATAGCTGAGTAATAGTCCATTATAGACTTCCCTGGGTAAAGCGTCTGCCTACAACGTGGGAGACCTGGGTTCGATCCCTGGGTTGAGAAGATCTCCTGGAGAAGGAAATGGCAACTCATTCCAGTATTCTTGCCTGGAAAATCCCACGGATGGAGGAACCTGGTAGGCTACAGTCCATGGGGTCACAAAGAGTCAGACACGACTGAGTGACTTACCTTGTTATATACAGACCGCATCTTCTTTACCCATTCATCTGTCAGTCAGTGCCTTGGCTCCTGTAG